>ML432876.1:0-11359 GCA_005239525.1 Nicotiana knightiana
CTTCAGCTGTCGAGACGCATACGCAATCACCCTACCATCCTGCATCAACACTGCTCCAAGGCCTACTCGGGACGCATCACAATACACAGTGAAAGAACCCGAATCTGATGGTAACACCAACACTAGTGCTGATGTCAAGGATGTCTTGAGCTTAAAACATCTCGCCTCGCACTCATCTGACCATCTAAATGGGGCACCTTTCTGAGTCAATTTAGTCATTGGGGCTGCTATGGACGAGAACCCCTCCATAAAACGATGGTAGTAACCTGCAAAACCCAATAAACTCTTAATTTCCATAGTTGTAGTGGGTCTAGGCAAGTTCTTGACTGCCTCTTAATGAACACGATGACAAAAGAATCCATATGGGGCTTGAAAACTCCATACAGGCTGCTGGAGCATTAGTCAGCCCAAAAGACATAACATTCATAATGCCCATACCTCGTATGAAAGGCTATCTTAGGAATATAAGACGCCCTAATCTTCAGTTGATGATAGCCTGACCACAAGTCAATTTTCGAAAATACTCTAGCACCCTGAAGCTGATCAAATAGGTCATCAATTCTCGGCNATAAGACAAGAATCAATTAAGTTGGGAACGGAAAAGGGATCATGTTTAAAAGGCAAGTTGGTGGCACATAGTAACTCGTCCGCTCACCTATACACCACACATATGCATTTCACATAGCAAATAAGTGGGGGTTCCTATTCCCTCAAGTCAAAGTTAGACCAAACACTTACCTCAATTTCGTAGGCCACTCACTGCTCAATTATAGCTTTTCCTTTAGAATCTTGCTCTAACTTGCTCGAATCTAATAATAATTAACTCAATATCATCAATTAATGCTGAAGGAACTAACTTTATTGAAAAATATAATTTTTCCTAAGCTTTCTCAAAAAAAGTGAAAACCCGACCCCGGGCCTGCTTGGTCTAAACTCGGGGTTCGGACCAAATTATGTTCACCCATTCACCCACGAATCCAAATATACTATTAGTTTTGAAATCCGACCTTAATTCGAAATAAAAATTTGATTTGTACAAAATTTCCTATCTACCCAAACCCTCAATTTTTACCATGAAAATTCTTAGTTTTTGCTTTAAAAGTGATGAAAAACAGTAAGGAATTGAAAGAAAAAAGTTTAGAATTGATTACCTATGATTTGGGTATGATAATTGCTAAATAAAATTGATATTAGGGTTGTAAACCTCGAAAATATGGTGAAGAAGAAGATCTGCCTGTTTTTAAAAGAGTATTTATATTAGCTGGGCAATAGACTTATGCATTTGCACTACAAATGATGCGTTCGTATAGGGTAAGGGGGAATGTTCATTCCGATCGCGGGGGTACCAGTGCGTTCGCATAGAACACTGGTTTCCCCTCCCCCAGGCCTGTCTAAAGCTGTGCGTTGGCATAGGCCAATGTGCGATCGCATAGAGTCAACCTAGGTGATTTCCGCGTTCACATACCTGGCAATGCGTTCGCATTTTACAAAAAAGGGGACCTTTGATTTTACACTATGTGATTTCGGACATACCTATGAAATCGCATAGAAAAAAAGACCTGGACACCAGAACAGTCAATACACCAGATTTTTCAAGTGCAAAATCATCCCGAGGCCTATCCGAAACTCTCCCGAGCCCCCGGGCTCTAAACAAAACATGCACGCAAGTCTAAAAACATCGTACGGACTTGCTCGTGCGATCAAATCATGAAAATAACATGTGAAAACATGAATTAGACCTCAAAACTCATCATTTTCATCATGTAATCTTAAAGTTCATAACTTTTCAACCGGATGTCCGAAAAACGTCAAACGAACTTCGTTTTTCACCAAATTTCACAGTTAACCTTTTAATATCATAACAAATATGTACTTGGCTACGGAACAAAAATACGGGCCCGATTCCAATGATTTCAAACATTATTTCTTTTCTCTAATTCATAAACATTTCAGCAAAACAATTTCTTTCAAAAATTAATTTCTAAGGCTTGGGACCTCAGAATTCATTTTCGGGCATACGCCCGGGTCTCATATTTTACTGCGGACCTCTCAGGATCGTCGAAACACAGATCTAGGTCCGTTTACTCAAAATGTTGACCAAAGTCAACTATAATCAAATTTAAATTCTAAAAATCACTATTTCTCATATTTTTACATAAAAGATTTTCGGTTTCACGCCCGGACTGTGCATGCAAATCGAGGTATTTAAAATTAGTCTTTTTATGGCTATTAAGCATAGAGCGGAGTCTAAATTCATAAAATAACACCTTGGGTCATCACATTATCTCACTGATTTCATTGATATTTCATACTTAGTCATTTTCATATCATATCTCAGTCTTTGTTGTCGTTTATTGATATATCATATCATTGTTGTCGGGCTAGTTTCATGACATTGTGAGCATGTTAGTGAGAATGGAGAGATTGATGACTGAGCGAGGCTGAGAGCCTGATTATGAGTGATAGTTATTGGATCAAGCTGCACGTTGCAACATGTTATATTGATTTATGCCTGGATCTGGCTTATGATAGGTCTTGGGATATTGGAGCCCCTCCGGAGTCTGTACACACCCCTAGTGAGCACGAATGATATTATAGAGGGATGGATTTCCATGGACATGGACTTGTCCGAAGTACTTGATTTCTGGATATGGATTTCTCCACAAGGTTGGATTTCCCTTTTTCCTCGGTACTGGATAACTTATAGTCAGTGTTGTATATGTTCCGAGATGGATTTCCCTAGGCCGTATGGGCCATATGCAGTACCAAGTGGTTCAGCATGATGATTGGGAAGTATGAGACATTGAGATTGAGTACTCTAAGAGTGTGAGTACATGATTAATCTCTGAGGTACATGGAATTGGCATGCACACATGACATACATGCATAGAGATGCATTTTTCCTCATGTTGTACGGTATCACGTCATTCATGACTCTTTACACACATTGATATGTGGGCATATAGAGGTATTTCACACTTGCTATCTGGAAAGAAAATGAAACATCTAATTTATTGTGGAAAGGATTTTCGGAAAAATTTACAGTTTTCAACCTATCTCATATTTTACGACGATTTCGATAAAGGATTTGAGTTTTCACTGATATTCTTGAAGAAGTGGATCTATATCGAGAAACCTTGTGAAAAAGCTTATCAGTTTTACCTTTGAGTTACTTTCTTATTTATATGCTTTATGTTGTTATGAACTGCTATTGGTTATTAGTGATGGACCTGACCTATGTTCCAGCTCGTCACTACTTTCAACCTAAGGTTAGGTTTGATGCTTACTCAGTACATGGGGTCGATTGTATATTTAAGTGGGGAGGATGTAATGACCCGGCCAGTCATTTTGAGCATTTGCACTTCGCTCGGCTATTGGAGGGCATGCATAGCTCATGTGATATATTATGACTTATTTGAATCGTTGGTTTTGGTTTTCAAGTTATTCGAAAATGATTTAGAAGAATGATTCTCACCTAGAAGCTTCAAATTGGAAAGGTTTGACCAAGTTTGCCTTTTATTTATTGACCTCGGATTGGATTTCTGATGGTTCCATTAGCTTCGTTGGGTGATTTTGGACTTAGGAGCGCGTCTGGATCATGATTTGGAGGTCTGTAGTGGAATTTGGCTTGAAATGGCGAAAGTTGGAATTTTGGAAAGTTTGGCCGGGAGTGGACTTTTTGATATCGAGGTCGGATTTTGATTCCGAAAATTGGAACAGGTTCGTAATGTCAAATGTGACTTGTGTGCAAATTTTGAGGTCAATCGGACGTGATTTGATGGGTTTTGACATCGGTTGTGGAAGTTGAAGTTTCAAAGTTAATGATTCCGAATTGAGGTGTGATTTATCATTTTGATGTTGTTATGTGTGTTTTGAGGCTTCGAGTAGGTCTGTGTTATGTTATGAGACTTGTTGGTATGTTTGGACAGGGTCCCGAGGGGCTCGGACGTGTTTTGGATCGATTTCGAACTATTTTCCTTCATGTTGCTAGTGCTGAGGAGATGCTGGTTCTGGTGTTCCGCTCCTGCGATTAATATTGAGCAAGTGTGATGGACGCAAATGCGAGCCAAGTGTCGCAACTGCGAGGTCTCATTGAGGAGTGAAGGTCATCACAGATGCGGAGGAAAGTCGCACCTGCGAGTGCGCAGGAGCGGAAATTGTTCCGCAGGTGCGAGAGGTCGGTTGGTGAGTGTTGTCGCAGAAGCGAAGATTTGATCATAGACGCGGTGATCGCAAATGCGACAATTTGACCGCAAATGCGGAAGTGCTGGGCAGAATGATAAATACAAGGGTTCGAAATTTTGGCTTCATTTTGACATTTCCAAGCTCGGATTGAGGTGATTCTTGAAGCGAATTTCATCACAATGATTGGGGTATGTGTTCTCTATTCCGTATAGATTATATGTCATGAATCAATCTTCATTTTTAGCTATTGGTTGGTGAATTTAAAGAGGAAATTGGGGGTTTTAGCCTAAAGTTTCATAATATGAATTTTGAGTTTTGAACATCAAATCGGAGTCGGATTTGAGTGAAACTAGTAGGATTGGACTCGTAATTGAATGGATTGTCAGATTTTGTGATTTTTGACGGCTTTCGAGATGCGGTTCTGGGTTGGGCTTTGGGTCGATTTCGGTCTTTGATTAAAGATTTGATATTTTACGATCGGGATTGGTTTTTTAGCATTGTTTTATGTATTTGAATTGTTGTTGGTTAGTTTCGAGGTGAGTAACTCTTCTAACCATCTTTGGAGAATCGCTTGGCTTGCTCAACATTGTTATTGGATCGTTCGAGGTAAATAACTCTTCGAAACTTAGTGCTGAGGGTATGAAACCCTGAGTTACGTGCTATGTGATTGATGATGAGGTGACGCACATAGTAGGTTACAGGCATGTGGGCGTGCACCCGGTAAATTGTGACTCCTTTGTTTTATGGCAATTTTTAGTAGCCCTATTTTATTGATATCTTTGTTTTCGCCACTTGATTAAGTAATTGAACTCTGAATCATGCTAGATATCATGTTTAGGCCTTATGCTGATATTGTTAGGACCCATAGTGGTCGCTTCTTACTACTATCTCACTGATTTTATTGATATTTCGTACTTAGTCATATTCATGCATTCATATCATACCTCAGTCTCAGTTTTCGTTTATTGATACATCATATCATTATTGTCGGGCTAGTTTCATGACATTGCGAGCCTGTGAGTGAGAATGGAGAGATTGATGGCTGAGTGAGGCTGAGGGCCTGATTATGAGTGACAGTTATGGGATCGGGCTGTGCGCCGCAACATGTTATATTGATTTACACCTGGATCTGTCTTATGATAGAACTTGGGCTGTAGGAGCGCGGATGATATTATAGAGAGATGGATTTCCCTGGACATGGATTTGTCCGAAGTACTTGATATCTGGAGATGGGTTTTTCCACAGGGTTGGATTGCCCTTTTCGCTTGGTACTAGATGACTTATAGTCAGTGTTGTATATGTTTCGGGATGATTCCCTGGGCGGCATGGGACTTATACAATACCGAGTGGTTGAGCATGATGAGTAGAAAGTGTGAGACAGTGCGATTAAGTACCCTGAGAGTGTGATTACATAATGCATCTCTGAGGTACATGGAATTTTCATGCACACATGACATACATGCATAAAGATGTTTTTTTTCTCATGTTGTACAGTATCACGTCATTCATGACTTTTTACACACATTGATATGTGGGCATAGAAAGGTATTTCACACTTGCTATCTGGAAAGAAAACGAAATATCTAATTTATTGTGTAAAGGAGTTTTGGAAAAATTTACAGTTTTCAAACGATCTCATATTTTACGATGATTTCGGTAAAGGATTTGAGTTTTCACTGATATTCTTGAAAAAGTGGATCTATTTTCGGAAAAACTGTGAAAAAGCTGGTCTTTTTTATCTCTAAGTTACTTTCTTATTTATATGCTTTACGTTGTTATGAACTGCTATTGGTTATTGGTGTTGGACCCGACCTATGTTCCAGCTCGTCACTGCTTTCAACCTAAGGTTAGGTTTGTTACTTACTCAGTACATGGGGTCGGTTGTACTGATACTACGCTTCTGCACATTGCGTGCAGATGTTTGTTGTTGTTGTTGTGTTCGATAGTTGTGGGAGTTGAAGATGTACTCGTGTTCCTGTTGCAGCTGCCTCTGTTGTTTGGGGTAGCCTTATACTATAAAATTATGTTTATGTACTTTTCAAACAGACGATGTATTTATTTATTTCTGCTTTGTAAACTCTATTCATAGAAGATCGTGATTTGTACTACCAGTCCTACCAGTCCTTGTGAAATGTATAAAAGTCAAATAATCTTTGTATTTTACTGTCTTGTTAATATTATTGAAATTGAGTAATTATTAGTTGGCTTACCTAGCAGGTTGGGTTAGGTGCCATCACAACTAGTGGATTTGGGGTCATGACAATTCTTTTTCTCTTTTCCTCCTCCCTACCTTTCGGAGTCGATGGTTTATTAGAAACAACCTCTCTACCTTCACTAGGTAGGAGTAAGGTATGCGTACACACTACCCTCCCCAGACCGCACATGTCGGAATATACTGCGTATGTTGTTGTTATTGATTTCACACTTGGAATGTAGTTCTCATATTTTGGAAGAGAGAGCCAGGTGAGGCCGGGGAGGATTATCTCGGCCACGGGGTAGGAATGCTACGTCGATCAACCTCAACTAGTCTATATCTATGTCGGAGTCAGATCAAACATACTCCTAAGCTACAACCTTTCTTCTATCATCAGTCGAAGAAGGCACATCTGCCGCGACCCCGAAAGATGAGGCCTCCTCGTGCCTCAGAAAGGTAGGGCCATCATTATGCACCAAGCCCTCGGTCGTGCCCTCCACAGGACACATGTCCTTTTCCTCCAAGTTAGGGGCCTCAGGATCCGCCTCGGGTTTCTCTATAATATGTACTGTGGCTGTTTCTCGAAAGAGAAAACCACCACCTCCCACATCAATTGTCGTCGACCCCTCTCCCCCGTATCCACGGCTCTCCTCTTACGAGGCATTAGACCACAGTCGTCAAATGAGATATCGTCCTCATCAAGTAATGAGTCGAGTGGAGCAGGAGTTGCAAATAAAATGAAGATGGACTCCAGAACTACGACAGTAGAAGTTGAGACCGACACAGGCGACGTAGTAGTTGAAACAAGATTACCAATCGATGGGGCAGCAGGCCTGAATTTTTTGAAATAACATGGCCAATCACGGATCCCTACGGTGTAAGGGGGGAGCGGCTCGACCCAGTCAGAAATATGATCGTCCAAAAGCGGAGGCGAGAACTTGGCTGCAAAAGAAGACGGCAAGAAGTTAGAATCTAGAACCGAACACGGGAGAGAAACCAGGTACTTATGAGTATAGTTCAAAGCCTCAGGAAAGCAGTTAACATTGGCCACACCGTCCTCTGTTCTAATAAGAAAGAATTTAAATCAGAACTGATGACTGTCCTTGTCGTCCATCTTCACCACCCAGGAATTTCCCTCTCGGTGGCGAAGGTCCAGCTTCGTTCCCCTGTAAAAACTAGGGGTTGGATTTTTGGAAAGTTTGACTGAGAGTGGACTTTTTGATATCGGGGTCAGATTGAAGTTCCGGGAGTTGGAATATATTTGTGGTGTCATTTGTGACTGGTGTTAAGGAATTGAGATTAATCGGACATGATTTGATAGATTTTGACGTCGTTTGTAGAAGTTGGAATTCCTTAGTTTCAATAGGCTTGAATTGGGGTACGGTTCGTGTTTTTTATGTTGTTTGAGGTGATTTGAGGGATCGAATAAGTTTGTATCGTGTCTTAGGACTTGTTGGTATGTTATGTTGAGGTCCTGGGGACCTCGAGTTAATTTTGGATGGTTAATGGATCAAAAGTTGAACTTGAGAGGTTGCTGAAGCTTGAGTCTGCTGGTGTAATCGCACATGCGGAGCTTTAATCACAGGTGCGAGCTCGCAGGTGCAGGGTGAGTTTCGCCGATGCGATGTTTGCAGGGGTGGCCGTAGGTGCGAAGGATTTCCTGCAGTTGCATGGCCACAATTGCGGCAATGGGAGTGCAGAAGTTGAAATGAAGCTAGGAGTTGGGCCCGCGGAAGTTTGGTCGCTTCTGCGATACCACAAATGCAATTAAGTGTCCGCAGAAGCGGAAGGAATGGGCAGAACATATAAATTGAAGAGTTCGCAATTTTTCTTAATTTTGAACATTTCAAGCATGAAGTTGGGCTATTTTTGAGAGGGTTTACGAGGGGATTCTTGAGCTAATTCACTTGTGCTCTTTTTTATTCGATACTCTTGTTTCCCCATTGATTTTCCCACCTAGATTGTGTGGTTTTGAGGTGAAATTTGGGTTAGGGCTAGAAATTTGGAGAGTTTGATTTGGGAATTTGAATGGCATTTTGGTGTTAGATTTAAGTAAAATTTCTAGGTTGGACTCATGGTTGAATGGGATGTCGGGTTTCAAAATTTTTGTCGGATTTCGAGATGTGGGCTTGGGGGCCAACTTTGGGCTGATTTTTTACTTATGATTTAAAAATTAGCATTTCCTTATGGAATTGATTCCTTTAGCCCGTGTTGATTGTCGCATTATTTGTGGCTAGATTTGAGGCCTTCGGAGGCCGTTTCGTGAGGCAAAGGTGTGTTGGAGTAGAAATTTTCTCGGATTAAGGTAAGTAACACTTCTAAACTTGGCCCTGAGGGTTCGAAACCCCGAAGTATGTGTTATATGATTGGTGTTGAGGTGACGTACATGCAAAATGACGGGCGTGCAAGCGTGCATCGTGAGAACTGTGACCTGATCGATTCCTTGGAACTGTATAGCTGATTTATCTTGTTGATATCCGTGTTTTCATCATGTGATAAAGCAATTGAGTTGCCAATCAAGTTAGAAATCATGTTCAGGCTATATGCTGGAATTGTTGGGACTCATAGTGGTCGTTTCTTGCTGTTGACTTATTGATTATATTGCAATTTAGTACTCAGTCATATTTATTCATTGCTATCATATCTCAGTCTCTGTTGCTATTTATTGATACATCATATCATCAATTTTGGGCTACTTTCACGAATTGTGAGCCTGAGAGAGAGAGAGAGAGAGAGAGAGAGAGAGAGAGAGAGAGAGAGGAGATATTGATGCATGTGAGGCCGAGAGCCTGATTATGAGTGACATTTATGCGGTCGGGCTGCACGCTGCAACAATTTTTATTGATTTATGCCTGGATCTGGCTTATGATAGCGCTTGGGCTGAAGGAGCCCCTCCGAAGTCTGTACACACCCCTAGTGAGCGCAGTTGATTTATATTGAGGGATGGATCTTCCCTGGACATGGATCTTGTCCGAATCATTTATACTTGGGGATGGATCTTCCCCATGGGCTGGATTGGCTACCCAGAACTGAGTGACTGACTGTCAGTTGATGTATTTGTACCTGGTATAAATCTTCCCTGGGCTGGATTGGCCATATACAATACTGAGTGATTGAGTATTATGAGAGTTCGACTACACGAGGCTTTCAGCATGGTGCATCGGCATGTAGATGTAAAGAGGTTGTATTTCCCATATCATTCAGAACTTTTCTATCTCACTTGTATTGAGTTTATCTGTTGAACTTGAAAGCATGCCTACATTTCTGTACTGTTATTATAAATTGAATTGTACCTGCTGGGTTCGTCACTTCTTTCAATATAAAGGTTAGATTTGTTACTTATTGAGTTGGTTTTACTCACGCTATACCCTACACCTCGTGTGCAGATCCAGGTGCTTTCGGTCACGGTGGTTGCTGTGTTGTGGAGTCAGGATCTTCGGAGATTATCGAGGTAGCTATTTGGCATTCGCACACCTTGACACTCCCTCCTTCTCTTCATTTTTTTGTCTTAATTTTATTCTCTATACGTTGTAGTAGACTATATACCTATATAGATGCTCATGTACTCGGTGACACCCTGATTTTGGGAGAGATTTTGTATTGAGATTACGTTTTCTTATTTGCTTTAAAAAGGGTATTCCTTAAATTTAACTGCTTTTGTATTTTTCAAAGCTTTTGATGTATTGAAATGGTTGAGTAGTAATTCCATGATAGGCATCATCACAAGGAGTTGATTTTGGGTCGTGACAACCGTCATTGCTTTTAGAAAAGATCTACATATTATTTATCATACTTCGAGAATTTCATCATTGGGATATTATTATTAACTAAAATTAATCCTCATTTGTACACATTTAATTAGTTAAATCAAGATCTATGTTTTTTAGTCAAACAATTGTAGCGGTATCTTTGACGGAATTAACATGAGAAAGACGCGAGCCGTTTTAAACCGAAGAACCCACCATGACAAACGTCTTCGTAATTTCCTTCAATTTGTACCATATGAAAAATCTCATTAAAGCCATTTAAGACAAGATTTGCTTCTTTCAACCCTCCGTATGTTAAATGCAAATAAAATAAGAATTTTTCCTTAGTTACAAATTGAAAAAAATGAATCGGGAGAAGCCTGCCCCAATAGTTTTCTTCGGTTTAATGTCTAACATACTTTTCATGAGCCAATACGTCAAAATACTAGATTTAGGTGGATGAACTATATGCTTTCTTCCCTCTAGGTTTTTGGAATGAATAACATAAAAAGTTAACTAGCAATATTTCGATTTTATATTCTTACAAAAAGCAAGAAATCTTAAAGCAATTTCGGTATATATATAAAGTTTATGAGCATGCATTAGATAAAGTTATCGACGTTACAACTGAGGCATAGTTCCCCGTAAAAAGGCCGTGAATATATTGACTGAACTGAAAGGATCTTAATAGATAATTGGATCACACACAGGAGTTTTCCACTTATTTATAGGAGTACACAGTGTCATTATCATAGACATATACTGTGGAAACATTTACTTATTTCTTAGAGCAAATGCTTGCTTCTTAAGCTTTCTCTAGAGCACTGTTGCCAATGCAATAGTTCTCACTGCAGTTTGCCATGCAAGTTCTAAACTTCTCGTTATCTGCAACAATAACAAGAAAATAATTTTGTTAGTCTCAAGATTTCTACGTTGTTGAGGTAAGTAAAGGTCTTAAATCTGGTCTTGAGGGTATGAACCCCGAGAATTTGTATAATGTGAATATTTAGAGGTGATGCACATGCTAGGGGGTGGGTGTGTGAGCGTGCACCGTGAAGGATTGAGACTTGGTCCGTCCCGGGAAACTGTAAAGTCGAATAGTCCATTATTATTACCTGTTTCTCCTTGTTGAGTAATTGACTACCTTTCCTGTTAAACACCATGCTTAGGCCATATGATATCACTGTTGGGACCTACAACGGTCGTATACTTGTCGTTAATTGTTGTCTTATAC
>ML432877.1:10217-34516 GCA_005239525.1 Nicotiana knightiana
CGATTTTGAAGGGTGTAGATTCAAAGCTGTTCGTGCAAAATCCATTCCCATCAAGCACGACTCCGAAGCCCATCCCGAAGAACTTCAGAATGCCCAATCTCCTGAAGTATAATGGGACCTCGGACCCCAATGAGCATATTAGTGCCTATACTTGTGTTGTGAAAGGGAACGACTTAAAATATGACGAGATTGAGTCCGTCCTGTTGAAAATATTTGGAGAAACGCTGTCAAAGGGGGCCATGATGTGGTATCATAACCTACTCCCAAATTCAATAGATTTGTTTGCCATGTTGTATCTCGCTTTCAAATGTAGAGAATGGAATTACCACCAGTCTCTGATGACTGGGTAGTGCAGTCCTTCACTCAGGGTTTGAACGAACGGAGCTTTATAGCTTCGAAGCAGCTAAAGCAGAACTTGGTTGAATATCCCACCGTAACTTGGGCGGATGTGCACAACATGTATCAGTCAAAGATCAGGGTCGAGGACGACCAATTGGGAGCCCCCTTGGGCTCAGTATACCCTAGAAGGCTCTTAGCGAAAGAATCAAGGTTTCCAAAGAGAAAACGAGGACAAGCAAAGAAAGGTACCAACCATACATCAAAGATCAAAGAAACATCCTGAGGTGCAATATACCTCGTAACGATCCAAAGAGGGATTGATGTCAAAATTCTCGAGGACTCGTGAACAAATCCGGGTTCGACGGACACACAGGGCCGTTGGAGTCACCCCCACTATCAGAATACAACTTCAACGTCGATGTCTCGAACATCGTATTAGCCATGGGCAAGATCAGAGATACCAGGTGGTCGAAACCCGCGCAGTCAGATTCTTCACGAACAGACCCCAGCTTAATGGGTGGATATCATGGAATCCACGGTCACTGGATCGGGGATTGTATGCAGCTTCGTGAGGAGATGGCTCGGCTAATCGGTGAAGGGCATCTTTGAGAATTACTCAGCAATCGAGCCAAGAGCCACTTTCGAGAAAGAGAGGTGAACATGAGTAAGGAACCAAAATAACCTTAGCACATCATTCACATGATCATTGGAGGAACTGACGTCCCTCAAGGATCCGTGATCAAATGGACAAAAGTATCCATCGCAACAGAAAAGCGAACTTAGAGCTATATGCCCGAGAACATTCTAGCATTCAGTAAAGAAGACGACTTCGAAACCTTGTCTCAACCACATAATAATACGCTTGTAATTTCCTTTCTCTTGAATAACATTCAAATCAAACGTGTGCTCGTAGATCCAGGTAGCTCGGCCAACATTATTAGGTCAAAGGTGGTGGAGCAGCTCGGACTACTCGATCAAATTGTACCCGCCTCTCGAATCCTTAATGGATTCAACATGGCGAGCGAGACAACGAAGGGGGAAATCATCCTCCTGGTCAACGTGTACGGTACAGTTCAAAACACCAAGTTTCATGTCACCGAAGGCGACATGAGATACAATGCCTTGCTTGGAAAGCCGTGGATACACAACATGAGGGCAGTACCATCAACTCTTCATCAGATGATGATGTTCCCAACAAAAGACGGTATAAAACCCATATATGGAGAGCGGCATTTGGCAAGGGAGATGTTCGCGGTGCACGACGTGGCACTAACATCCATATCCTCCACCTCGGAGGAGCCAGAGGACAAACAGGCCCCCAAGGTAAAACATGCATTCATCAAGGATGAGGTAACAAAACTCCTCAAGATAGGGTCCATTAGAGAAGTAAAATATCCGGAATGGTTGGCCAATGTAGTGGTAGTTCCCAAAGGGGAATAAATTAAGAATGTGCGTAGATTATAAAGACTTAAATAAAGCATGCCCTAAAGATTCATTCATGTTGCCCATCATCGATCGCTTGATTGATGCCACGGCTAGCCACAAGATCCTCACTTTTCTCGACGCCTACTCCGGGTACAATCAAATTCAAATGAATCACGAGGATAGGGAAAAGACTTCGTTCATCATGAAGAATGGTACATACTGCTATAATGTGATGCCCTTCTAGCTAAAAAACGCAGGAGACACGTACCAACTCCTAGTTAATAAGATGTTCGAACATCAAATAGGTAAATCCATGGAAGTTTCCATTGATGATATTATAGTTAAGTCCCTAAATGCAGAGGACCATTTGATTCAATTGTAAGAAACATTCGACATCCTTAGAAGCTACAACATGAAGCTCAATCCCAAGAAATGTGCCTTCAAAGTAGGCTCGGGCAAATTCTTATGAATCATGGTGTCAAACAGGGGGATCGAGATCAACCCTAATAAAATCATGGCCATCTAAGAAATCACGGTGGTAAACAATATGAAGTTCGTATAGCGGCTGACCCAACGGATGGCGGCCTTGGGACGATTCATATCGAGGTCATCGGATAGGAGTCATCATTTCTTCTTCTTGCTCAAAAAGAAAAACAGCTTCGAGTGGAGTCCGGAATGCCAACATGCGTTAGAGGAACTAAAGCGATATCTATCAAGCCCACCTTTACTCCACACCTCGAAGAAGGAAGAACAAGGTACGCAATTCTCTGTCTACTATGTAAGTCAGACCCTGGGAGATGCCGAAACAAGGTATCCGCACTTAGAAAAATTAGCTCTTGCATTAATAATTGCATCTTGAAAATTAAATCCTTATTTTCAATGTCATCGCATTTGTGTTTTAACAATTTATCCTCTTTGAAGCATATTGCATAAACCCGAATTTTCGGGCCGATTAGCCAAATGGGCCATTGAACTTGGGGGGTATGATATCAAATATCAACCCTGAACAACTATCAAGTCCCAAATTTTGGCGAACTTCGTGGCCGACTTTACGCCCACCCTTGTGCCCGAGGTAGAGAAAGAACTCTTACTAAAAATGGGCACATTGTTAGGGTTATGGACCCTATTCACCGACGGTGCCTCGAATGTGAAAGGGTCTGGGCTCGACATACTTCTAAAACCACCTGCGGGCGGTATGATTCGACAATCTATAAAATTTGCAAAGTTGACTAACAACAAAGCCGAGTATGAGGCTATGATTTGAGGTCTCGAGTTGGCAGAGGGCCTGGGAGCAGAAGTCATCGAAGCAAAATGTGATTCCCTTCTGGTAGTAAACCAAGTAAATGGGAGCTTTGAGGTTCGAGAAGACATGATGCAGAGATACTTAGATAAAATTCAAGTCACATTGCATCGCTTCAAATAATGGACTTTGTCCCACATACCTCGAGAGAGAAACAGTGGGGCTGACACACTCGCAAACCTGGGATCATCCGTTGAAGAAGATGACATACTCCCCGGGGCTATTGTACAACTATCTATGTCGGTGATCGAAGAAGACCATGACGAGATCAACTCCACCAGTCTGACATGGGATTGGAGAAAGAAGTACATCGATTCTTTGGGAATTGGGAAGCTACCCACGGACCCGAAGGAGTCAAGGGCCCTACGAACCAAAGAAGCCCGATTTTTACTCGACGAAAATGGAACTCTATACAGGACCTTGGATGGGCCCTTAGCAGTATGGTTGGGACCTAGGGACACTAATTACGTGCTCCAAGAAGTCTATGCGGGCGCCTGCGAAAATCACTCTGGTGCCGATTCCTTAATTCGAAAGGTGATCAGAGCAGGTTACTATTGGGACAACATGGAGAGGGACACCAAATAATTCTTCCAAAAATGCGACAAGTGCCAGAGATTTGCACCAATGGTTCACCAACCCGGTGAACAGCTACATTTAGTCTTATCGTCAGGCCGTTTATGAAATACGGAATGGACATCGTTGGCCCCCTACCAACGGCACCAGGTAAAGCTAGATTTAATCTATTTATGACTGACTATTTCTCAAAATGGGTGGAAGCGCAGGACTTCGAGAAGATAGGATAAAAAGAAGTCATCGACTTTATCCGGGATCATATCATTTGTTTATCCGGGATCCCCTTCGAGATAACAGGTGATAACGAGAAGCAGTTCATCGGAAGAAAAGTAACAAAATTCCTTGAGACTCATAAAATCAAAAAGATCCTATCAACGCCCTACCACCCATGTGTAAATGGTCAGGAAAAATCCACAAATAAAACCATCATTCAAAACTTGAAAAATAAATTAGAAAATGCGAAAGGAAAATGGAGAGAAATGTTTCCCGAGGTGCTATGGGCATATCAAACAACTTCAAAGTCGAGCACAGGAGAGACGCCGTTCTCTTTGGTATATGGGTCCGAGGCTTTGATACCGGTCGAGGTCAGAGAGGCAAGCGCCAAATTCCGACACGCCAACGAGGACTCAAAAGATGAGGCCATGACTATAGCCCTCGAACTGTAAGATGAAAAGCGAGAGGCTTCGTTGGTCCGAATGGCCACCCAAAAACAAAGGATCAAAACACATTATAACAGGAGAATAAACCTCCGACATTTCGGGTTTAGGGACTTAGTCCTAAGGAAGGTCACCCTCAACACTCGAAACCCAAATGAAGGGAAGCTAGGGAAGGACCGTATCGCGTCCTCAGAGTAATCGGCAAAGGGTCCTACAAACTCGGCACCATGGAAGGCGAGAAACTTCCAAGCAATTGGAACATATCGATGCTCAAACGCTATTATTTCTAAGGTATAACCTTCTCTCTTTTCATTTTGTACTTCACACTAATTTTTTATAGGTGTCCGATGGAAGACGCGGAAACATCCTTCGACTTGAAGACCTTGGATTTTAAAGAATGGGTTGCACTCTTTTCCTTCGATCGGTTTTTATCCCAATAGGGTTTTACCAGCAAGGCTTTTAACGAGGCAACGTCCATATGCTACATAAGGAGAACTCATCAAGTATTCGAGGCTTCTCTTTAATCAACCTCAAATACTGGAGGGCATCGCCCGGGAGATCACCTCCTCGAAGAAATTCAAATATTCCAAAGAGGGTCTCGACAGGAGAATGATGTATCGGACCAAACGGTCGAATGAACCATGTCCGCATCGAATAATCAAACCTTCGATGGCAAAAACATGTATGCTTGTACCAAGTAATCAAAGGAGTATATTTTATCATCGAAACGCTTTTGTGCTTCAAATAAGTTTGTTATTTTCACAAGAAACGGCTCCAGGGCCAAAAAATCCCGAACAATCGGGTACTGTCATCGACAACCGGCTCATCGAGCCACCAAAATATCGAATCTGTAAGACCTAGAAGAGGCATGCTCAAAAATATAAGCCCTCAATGAGGCAACATCGAACCCATAAGCCCTCAACGAGGCATGCCCAAATTTGTAAGACCTTAAAAAGGCATAATCGTGATAATAAAGTCAAGGCTATATATTTAAACTTGTAAGCCCCTAAAAGAGCATACCCTCGAGCAACGACGGATCAGCAACCGATCCCGCTATTATGAAGGTTCTCGAAGACCTTACAAAGAGAATTGAATCAGGCAAAAAGAATATAGAAGCTAACGATAAAAAGGTGGAGACCTATAACTAGAGGGTCGATCAGATCCAGGCGCGCCCCCAATTCTAAAGGGTTTAGATTCAAAGAAGTTCGTGAAAAATCCATTCTCATAAAGCGCGGGTCCGAACCCCATCCCGAAGAAGTTCAGAATGCCCGATCTCCCGAAGTATAATGGGACCTCGGACGCCAGAGATTTGCACCAATGATTCACCAACCCGGTGAACAACTACATTCAGTCTTATCGCTGTGGCTGTTCATGAAATGGGGAATGGACATCGTCGGTCCCTAACCAACGACACCAGGTAAAGCTAAATTTATTCTATTTATGACAGACTACTTCTCCAAATGGGTGGAAGCACAGGCCTTCGAGAAGATAAGAGAAAAAGAAGACATCGACTTCATCTGGGATCATATCACGTGTCGAGTAGGGATCCCCTCCGAGATAACATGTGATAATGGGAAGCATTTCATCGGAAGCAAAGTAACAAAATTCCTCGAAGCTCATAAAATAAAAAGTATCCTATCAACGCCCTACAACCCATATGCAAATGTTCAGGCCCAATCCACAAACAAAACCATCATTCAAAACATGAAAAATAAATTAGAAAATGCAAAAGGAAAATGGAGAGAAATTGTTGCCCGAAGTGCTATGGGCATATCCACTTCAAAGTCGAGCACAGGAGAGACGTTGTTCTCTTTGGTATATGGGTCTGAGGCTTTGATATCGGCCGTGGTCGGAGAGCCAAGTGCCAGATTTTGACACACCACCGAGGACTCAAACAATGAGACCATGACTATAGCCCTCGAACTGTTAGATGAAAAGCGAAAGGCTTCACTGGTCCGAATGGCCGCCCAAAAACAAAGTATCAAAAGATATTATAATAGGAGGACAAACCTCCGATATTTCGAGGTCGGAGACCTAGTCCTAATAAAGGTCACCCTAAACACTCGAAACCCAAATGAAGGGAAGCTAGGCCCAAGCTGGGACGGACCGTTCCGCGCCCTCAAAGTAATCGACAAAGGGTCTTACAAACTCGCCACCATGGAAGGCAAGCAACTTCCAAGCAATTGGAACATATCAATGCTCGAACGTTATTATTGATAAAGTCTAACCTTCTCCCTTTTCATTTTGTGCTTCACACTAATTTTTTACAGGTGTCCGATGGATGACACCATAGCACCCTTTGACTCGAAGACCTTGGGTTTTAAAGCATACGTTGCACTCTTTTCCTTCGATTGGGTTTTATCCCGATAGAGTTTTACCGGCAATGTTTTTAAGGAGGTAACATCCATATGCTACCTAAGAAGAACTCATCAAGTATTAGAGGCTTCTCTTCAATCAACCTCAATAGCATCCCCCCGGGAGATCACCTCCTCGAAGAAATTGAAACATGCCAAAGAGGGTCTCGACATGAGAACGATGTATCGAACTAAATCGTCGAATGAACCGTGTCCTCGTAGAATAATTGAACCCTCGATGGCGAAAACATGTATGCTTATAGCAAGTAACCGAAGGAGTATCTTTTATCATCAAAATGCTTTTGTGCTTCAAAAAGTTTTCTATTTTCACAAGAAACGGCTCCAGGGCCAACAACTCCCGAACACTCGGGGACTGTCATCAACAACCAGCTCATCGAGCCACTAAAAACATCGAATTTCTAAGACCTCAAAGAGGCATGCTAAAACATATAAGCCCTCAATGAGGCAATATCGAAACCATAAGCCCTCCATCAGGCAACATCGAATCTGTAAGACCTCAACAAGGCATGCCCAAATTTGTAAGACCTTAAAAGGCATAATCCCGATATTAAAGTCAAGGCTATATATTCAAACTTGTAAGACCCCTAAAAGGGCATACCCTCGATATAGATGCCAAGGCTATCTCACTAAGGGCCAATGCGTAAGAGCCCAAGGGCCGG
The DNA here is from genome assembly GCA_005239525.1 of Nicotiana knightiana. NCBI lineage: Eukaryota > Viridiplantae > Streptophyta > Magnoliopsida > Solanales > Solanaceae > Nicotiana > Nicotiana knightiana. Next base: position 17,545 of record ML432877.1, read on the forward strand.
TCTAAAGAGCCCGAGGGCCAATGTGTAAGAGCTCAAGGGCCAACTTAAAGAGCCTCAAGGACGATCTAAAAGAGCCTAAGGTAAAATTCGTAAGAGCCCAAGGGCAAACCTAAAGAGCCTCAGGGCAGATCTAAAAGAGCCTAAGGGATAACACGTAAGAGCCTAAGGGCCAGCCAAAAGAGCCAAAGGGCCAATGCGTAAGAGCCCAAGGGCCAGTCTAAAGAGACTCAAGGCCAATTTAAAAGAGCCTAAGGGTCGATGCGTAAGAGCCCAAGGGCCAACCTAAAGGTCCTCGAGGCCGATTCAAAAACCTAAGAGTCGATGAGCTCAAGTCAAGACTTGACTCGGGACTCGGGGACCGATCCCCAAACGGTCAACTACCAACTGCTACCGATTTCTCATCAAGAGAAAAAGCCTAAGGGTTTATTTTGAAGTCCAAAATTTCAGACCAATTATCAACAAGCATCACAGTCTATTCCAAAAAAGCAAAGGAAAGAAAAGAAATGACGAAGAACAAAGGCCTTTATATATAGTAAAGGTTCACAGAGGTGTATTTACAAGGTTCATGCCTGGATCCCTTACACAAAAATAGAAAATGAATATGAACCTAATCTACCACCGGGGTTGTGCCTTCAACGGCTTCCTCGAAGGTTATGACTTCAACAGCTTGGCCCTCAGCCCCATGTCTTCGACGACCTCTTCCCCCTCGGGGACTTCGCCTTTGTCTTCATCATCTTCTGAGCCAGTGCTCGAATCACCATCAGAAGTAAGCAGGCCTACTGATTTCTCTTCTAGGGTTTCATCCTCTCGATCTCAGCAAACAGATCGATGCCCCCTGTATATATATCCTCGATAGCCTGCCTCCGAGACTTTAATCAAGCATGCTCCAGGGCTCGGGTCATTTTTAGCACACCTCCTCAGACACCTTCCTGGCATGTGCATTTGCAACAAAAACATCATCTTTTTATGAGGATATGAGGGCATCGGCTTCAGCCCTGCCTACGGACAGCGCGGCAACCGATTCAGTGTGGAGGTCCTTGTACTTACTAGTCTCCGCCTTTGCATCTTGAAGGTGATGCTCAACCGAAGCCAACCTCCCCTGGAGGGCATCTCTTTCATAGACCATCTTGTTCACATGTTGCTTGAGTCCTAGAATCTCGGTATCCCTGGCTCGTATCTCCTCCCTCGTCAGGACATTTTTATTCTCAAGGTGCAAATATCAACCCAAAGGTGTTAAATGCTAAAGTCGGGGAGGCATGTAAATAAAAATGAATGAAGGCTGCATTACTTGCTCAGCAAGATCGGGTCGTTCTCGAGACACCGCCTCCAAACGAGCTCGAAGGTCGCATATTTCTTGCACTCTTCCTCGTAGTGGGTCGATTCGGCTTGAGACATAGCAAGGGCCTGATTGTAAATCATAATGGCCTTAAAGCGCAAAAGAAACAAAATTAGAAAGATGAGGATAAGAGCCATGAACATAATTTACGAAAAATTACATGTTTGCACAGCCTCTCGGCTTCATCGAAAATAAGTGAGGTTGGGGTTTTCCTCGACCCCAGTGAAGAGTCCCACAAACACATCCTTATCTCTGATTGACGCCCCCCACATCAGAAGACTCTATATTTCGGGCATCCCGTATCTCCCTCGGAGATAATGTCGGGATCAGTGGGAATCACTGATGTCAATAACCCCGGCTGGATCGATCAGGGCTTCTCTTACTTCAGGAGAGTTTCAGAACTAGGCTCCTCCAGCTCGTCTACCGAGCGCCCCCCCCCCCCATCTCAGGGAATATATTTGTCGTCAACCAGCTCGGGGACATCATCAGCAAGATATGGAATAATCATGCTCCCTCTTCCCACGGGTGCTACTGGGGATTCATTTTTCTCTTCGCCTCCAGCTCGGAGGCTCTCTGATACCTCTGGAGTTAAGGACGCTTAATCGGCCTTAGGTTTTTCCATTTTAGCCTTCTTTGGCTTCAAGGACTCGGACAAAGATTTCCTTCTTCTCTCTGCTAGGTTTCGGTGTATCCGCTTCCCCAGACGGTGCATCTCTCATCAAAGAGGCATCTCCCAGACCTGCACAAACACAAAACATAAAAATAAGAAAATAAGACACGGTCGGGGATATCTCTTCTAAGGGGCTCAAGTATGGCAAGAGTAGGAAGTCACCGTGATTTTTAGCTTCCCATCGAGCTTTGTCCAGGTCGCACCATACACACTCGACATACCGGCAGGTCAAATCTAGCTGGCTAACCCAGCTTGAGAGATCCTTAACCACGTCGGGATGCCCCACGACAGGTACATCATCGAAGGAAGTTAGTCCGTGGGGAAATTGATCCAAAGGAAAGAGAAAATACTTAATTAACATATTCACTTCTGTTTCATGTTCCAATCTTCAGGGAACAGAATCTTCTCCATAGGACTAAGATCTGAGGTCCTAACTCGGACAAAGAGGCTCATCTACCCTCTGTCCCTGACTTCATCGGTGCAAGCAAAGAAAGCTTTCAAGGCCCGACGTGGAAGCTTCATCAGGCCGCCCCGGTAGAGTCGGGTAATGTATATTCTGATCAAGCGACCAAGGGTAAAAGGCATCCCCTCGACCATGTTTGCAAAGTGCCTAATCATATAAACAATGTGCCAAAATGATGGATGGATTTGGCCAAGTGTCACTCGATATTGCTTACAGAAATCGAGGATCACGGGGTCTATCAACGGAAAGGATGGCCCCACCGGACCAAGGGTAAATGGGTAGGTATACACACTAAGGAAGCCATCTTTATGGGTCGTTATGTCTTCTTCCCGAGAAGGGATTTCCACTTGCACCGCATCTCCCCAGGGATAGTTGGCCTTCACCTTCTCGATGTCTATTATCAGGCTAATATATCGGGACATGGGTCCACACCGTACCGTCTTCGAAGAAGGCTTGTCAACCTTGAAATCGGAGATTGTTTCAGAGGGCCCTAGGATGCATTCCTCGAGACGAGGGGGTACTATTTCCTTGCCCATGGAACGAGCGTGAAGATGGGTAAATTTTATCATCTTCAGAAATAGTTTCGGAGGTCTTCACCATTCTTGCTGGGAGATTTCAGAAGGAAGGAGAAAAGTTAATTAGGTAAAAAACACAAGAAAGAAGTAGGAGGAGTTCTTTTGAAGGTTTGAAGATGTAATTAAAAATAAGGGGCGAAGAAAGGAGTATTTATATGGGCCAGTCGTGTGCGCTGAGGAAAGACAAAAGACAGCCAACCGCCGTAATTAGTTCGAAGACTTTTTAAGAGTTGTGTGAACGTGACATTTGAGCATCCCCTTTTGTCACATCAATCGCTTAATCTGGCATAACTGACATAATAATGGAAGTATTGAAGAGTTAGAGAATTCAAATCGTTTCTTGTCTTTTCATTCCAAGAAATCAGGGACTATCTGTATATGGTCAAAACTGGGGATGACCAATTTTGAGGCTTGTACTGCATTTCGAGCCCGGTCACAATTGCATCAGAGCAGTATCTGAAGATCAACCCCGAGGTTAATTCCTCGAGGAAGTATATCGAAGGATCAACATACCTCAAGACAAAATAAATATCGAAGACCATCATGGAAAGGCGGGAAGCTCCCAAGAGCACGTTGTTAAAGCTGACAACGCCTGCAAAATAGTACAAGTCCGTACCGGACCATTATACAGCTATACCAGCAGTATTTCATTGTAATAATTACACATGTACTATGTTGGGATTCACCTTCCTATATAAAGGGGATCATTGTAATTTTTTGGGACACATGAATATTGAATACAACAACATTCCCTCCCTTCTTAACATACTCAACGTTTGTTCTACGGATTTATTGCCTTTCATTTATCGTGTTCATTACTTTTTCTTCATTCATTGCTCATTATTGATTATAAAGGGTTATCCTCGAGTCCCTCCGTACTGTAATTCCTCCATCGACCGTCCTCTATTAGGCATTGTAGTTCAGCCTCGAGGCCCTGCTTCGGCCAGCTCGAGACTCTATTTTGTAACAGCTTGGTTTGCATATCACTACATGTTTTTACTCTTATCTTGTTCTCCTAGCTCACACTTAGAATCTATTGCCTAACAACTAATATAAAAATAAATCACATATTTTTAGAACCATAAAATCATGTATAATTGTCATTACCATTTTCAAGGTAAACAATAGTTCTTCCTCATTTTGAGGAGTGCATCCCCGGACCCTGTGAAATGTCCTTCGATTTCAAGGTCGATAAGACATCGTCGAAACCGGGGCAGTGTGAACCCATGTCCCGATACATTAGCCTGATAACAGACACCGAGAAGGTGAATGCTGATTGTCGTTTGGGGGAGGCGGTACAAGCGCAGATTCCTTCTCGTGAGGAAGATATAACAACACATAAAGTCGGTTTCATCAATGTATATACATATCCTTTTACTCTAGGTCTGGTGGAACCGTCTTTGGCATCGATAGACCCGGCGATTCTCGATTTCTGCAGACAATATCGGGTGACACTTGGCCAGATCTATCCGTCATTCTGGCGCATAGTTTACATGATTAGGTATTTTACGAACATGATCGCGGGGATGCCTTTTACCCTGAACAATTTGATTAGAATGTACAGCCCTCGACTGTATCGAGATGGCTTGATTAAGCTTCAACTCTGGCCCTCAAAGGTCCTCTTTCCTTGTATCGATAAAGACAAAGATAGAGGGTAGATAAGCTGTTTTGTCCGAGTCAGGACCTAGGATCTAATCCCTGATGAAAGGATGTCATTCCCCGAGGAATGGAATATGAATCGTGAGTGAATATGTTTAATTAAGTATTTTCTCTTTCCTATGGACCATCTTCCCCTCGAACTAACTTCTTTTGTTGACGCAGCTGTCGTGTGGTACCCCAGCATGGTTAAGGATCTCTCGGGATGGGTTTTCCAGCTCGATTCAACCTGCCCATATGCTAAGCGCGTGTGGCACAATCTGGCCAAGGCCCGATGGGGAGCTAAAAACCACGATGAGGTTTTGCTTCTGTCGTACTTGGGCCCCTTAAAAGATATATCTCTGGAATGTACTCTTATTTATTATGTTTATGCTTTGTGCTTGTACAGGCCCAGAAGAGGCCACTTTGTTGAGAAAATCACCGCTCGGGGAAGCAAATAACCCAAAACCCAACAAGGATAAGAAGAGAAAGAGGAAATCGTTGGCCAAGGCCTCGAAGCTGAAGAACGCAAAAGTGCAAAAACCTAAGGTTGACTCAGCAGCCTTGACTCCGGAAGTGGAAGAGGGCCTTCTAGCTGAGGGTGAAGAGAAAGACGACTCCCCGCTAGTACTTGGGGAAAGACAAAGTATGACTTCTTCAGATCTTGCTGAATTAAGGATTCAGAACTAGAAGTTGTTGATGTTCCCTACCTCGGGATGAAGAGATTCACGGGGGTGATTCAGACAGAGTCCCTAAGCCGGACGATGGCCAAAACATTTCCCGAGCCGAGGGGCACTCGGCAGATGAGCTCGGGGAGCCCCGTTCTGAAGTTCCTCAAAGAAAAAAGAAGGCCCCGGCCGATCCGTCCGTGGTTCTTTATATAGGTGATTCTTCATCGGGCCTGACATCCTCTCCTAGGGAGGTACGAGATGTCCGCAACCTAGAGACTCCTGTCGTGGGGGCATCCCTCGGGGAGAATTATGTGTTTGAAGGGTACTTTACTAGGGTTGAAGAAATCCCCGATCTTGATGCTTCGCTCATTTTCGAGGAAGCCGATAAGCTTTGCAAATAGGTAATCTTTCAACGATTGTCCTTTGAGCTTCGATTCTCATTTTTCTGATTTCCTTCTTTTATGTTTTCAGGCAATAGTGCTTTATAATCAGGCCTTTGCTAATTCTCGAGCCGAGTTAACCCATTATGAGGAAGAGTGTAGGATGCTCTCATCGAAGGTGGACAAGATTAGAGCTCTCTTCGCCAGAAAGGAGGAAGAACAACATGAGCTTCGAGCTCATTTGGAAATGATATCTCAAGAATGGACCAATTTTATCGAGCAGGTAATATAGCTTTCGCATGTTTCTATTTCTGTGCTTGTTCCATTTCGGCATTCAATACCTTTGGATTGACTTAGAGCTAGGGATATTGAGATCCTTGGACTCAAGAAGCGTGTGGATGGGGAAGCCTCTGAGAGAGATGTTCTTCAAGAGAAGTTGACTTTGGCTGAGCATCATCTTCGGGATGCAAGGGCAGAATGTTGTAAGTATAGGGATCTTCATGTTGTATCGACCGCCACGCTATCTGCAGCTATGTCCGAAGCCGATGCGCTCATATCCTCGTATCGAGAAGATGCTGCTGCTGCAAATTCTCGAGCCAAGAACGTATCTGAGGAGGCTGAACTTGAGCTGACCCGGGCCCTCGAACATGCTCAATTAAAATCTCAGAGAGAGGCTCTCGAGCAGGCATAAGCAGGGGCTTCAATATTTTGGTTGAAATCGAAAGGGTGGGGGCCCTATTAGAGGATTCGTCAAATTTTCTTGCTCCCGATGATAGTTTAGCTAGTGGTTCAGCCAGTAGCTCGGATGATGATGAAGATGAAGGTGATGTCCCCCAAGGGGAGGAAGCCGTAGGCATTCTAGGGGCCGAGAGCCAAGCCGTTGAAGGCGCAACTTCTGAGGGAACTCTGTCCAGTCGAGTGACCCCGGCGGTAGATTAGGTTTTCATTTGTTTCTTTTTTGTGTAGGGGATCCAGGCGTGAGCCTTGTAAATATTCCTTTGTGAACTTTTAATATATATAAAAAGATCTTCACTTTTCATCATTTCTTGTCTTCGTTTTTGCTTTTGTGGTATGAATTTTGATGCTTGCCGTTGAGGTCTTATAAGCTTAATTTTGCCTCATCGAGGACTTACGCTTAGTCCCTGGGCGAGATGACCTTGTCCTTCATATTGAGGGTATGCCCTTTTCAGTGGTCTTATAAGTTCGATATTATGGCATTGGCCTTGATATCGGGGTTGTGCCCTTTTAAGGTTTTACAAGTGCGATGTTGCCTCATTGAGGTCTTACAAATTGGCCCTGAGGATCTTTAGCTTGGACCTGAGGCTCCGTGGATCGGCCCTGAGGCTCTTTAGGTTGGCCCTTAGGCTCTTTATGTTGGGTCAATACGACCTCTAATACGACTATAGTTTTCCCTCATTTTGGCTAAAGACTTTTGAAGTTTTGATTATGCCCTGGCATGTTTTATGTTCGTCTGACTCTTCGAGGGCTAAAACGAGAACCTCGATTATGAGTAGATATGTGACGACAGTTGAGTACCTCGGGAGGTTTAATAGGAGGCTGGTTTTTCGAAGCCTTTTTATTAAAGGCTGATTGTTTCGGAACCTTTTCATTGAAGGTTGATTATTTCGAGACCTTTTCATTGTTCAGAGTTGACATTATCGATGCTCCTTTGCTTATGCCGAGGGTAGCCTGGTTAACCGGTTCTTTTCGAAGTATTTGAAGGCCTTTAGTTTAGTGGTGGCAATCGGACGTCTCCGAGCCACGTTAATTCGGTCGCAGCCTTTTAATATGACCATAGTCTTTAGTCCCGGGTGAGATGACCTCGGCGTCTATATTCGAGGGTATGCCTTTTTAGGCATCTTACAAGTTCGAATGTATAGCCTCGGTCTTAATATCGGGGTATGCCTTTTTTCTAAGGTCTTAGATTTTGAGTATGCCTTGTTGAGGTCTTATAAATTTGATGTCGCCTCATGGAGGGCTTACTAGCTCGAAGTTGCCTCGTTGAGGTATTATAATTTTGATGTTTCCTCATGGAGGGCTTTCTAATTCGAAGTTGCCTCGTTGAGGTCTTATAATTTTGATGTTGCCTCATGGAGGGCTTTCTATCTCAAAATTTCCTCGTTGATGATAGTCCCCGAGTGCTCGAGGATTTCTTGCCCTTGAGCCATTTTGCATGAAAGCGGTAAACTTCTTTAAGACACAAAGTGTTTTGACAAACAGAGAGGCTTCTTTGACTACTTGATACATGTGTACTTGTTTTTGCCTTCGGAGGCTCGATTTTCCTACATGGACACGGTTCATTTGGCCACTTGGCCCAATACAAAATTTTCCTATCCAGGTCTTCTTAGGTGTAACTTAATTCTTTCGAAAAGATAACCTCCGTGGGTGATGCCCCCCTATATTCGAGGCTGATTGAGAGGAAGCCTTGAATGCTTTGTTGAGTTCTCCTTAGGTAGCATATAGCTGTTGCCTCTAAAACCCGGTTGAAGGGAAAAAGAGTGCAATGCATGCTTTAAAACCCAAGGTCTTCGAATCGAAGGGTGCTTCGGCATCCCCCATCAAACACCTGTAAGAAATTAGTATGAAACATAAACTGAATAGGTAGAAGGTTATGCCTTAGCAATAATAGCGCTTGAGCATCGATATGTTCCAGTTGCTTGGTAATCGCTCGCCTTCCATGGTGCCAAGTTTGTAGGACCCTTTGCCTACTACTCTGAGGACGCACTACGGTCCTTCCCATCTCGGGCCTAGCTTCCCTTCATTTAGGTTTCGAGTGCTGAGGGTGACTTTCCTTAGGACTAAGTCCCCGACTCCGAAATGTCGGAGGTTTGTTCTCCCGTTATAGTATCTTTCGATCCTTTGTTTTTGGGCGGCCATTCGAACCAGTGAAGCCTCTCGCTTTTCATCTAAAAGTTCGAGGCCTGTATTCATGATCTCGTTGTTCGAGTCCTTGGTGGCATGTCGAAATCTAGCGCTTGGTTCCCCAACCTCGACTGGTATCAGAGCCTCGGACCCATATACCAAAGAGAACGGTGTCTCTCCTATGCTTTTCTTCTAAGTTGTTCGATATGCCTATAGTACTTCGAGCAACACCTTTCTCCATTTTCCCTTCGCATTTTATAACCTCTTTTTCAAGTTTTGAACGATGGTCTTGTTTGTGGACTCGGCCTTCCCATTTGCGCATGGGTGGTAGGGCATTGATAGGATCCCTTTGATTTTATGATCTTCGAGGAACTTTTTCACCTTATTGCCGATGAACTGCCTCCCATTATCATATGTAATCTCGGAGGGGATCCCGAATCGGCATATAATGTGGTCCCAGATGAAGTCGGTGACTTCTTTTTCTCCTATCTTTTTGAAGGCTTGTGCTTCCACCCATTTTGAGAAGTAGTCAGTCATGAACATAATAAATCTAGCTTTACCTGGCTCCATCGGTAGGGGACCGACGATATCCATCCCCCACTTCATGAACGGCCATGGTGATAAGACTGAATATAGTTGTTCGCCCGGTTGGTGAATCATTGGAACGAACCTTTAGCATTTATCACACCTTCGAACGAATTCCTTGGTGTCCTTATCCATGATGTCCCAATAGTAACCCGCTCTGATCACCTTTCGAACTAATGAATCGGCACCTGAATGGTTTCTGCAGGTGCCCTCATGGATTTCCCGAAGCACATACCCGGTGTCCCCCCGTCCCAAGCATCCTTCTAGGGGTCCGTCAAAGGTCCTTCTATATAGAGTTACATTTTCGTCGAGTTCAAATCGAGATATTCTGGTTCGAAGGGCCCTTGATTCTTTCGGGTCTGCGGGCAGCTTCCCGCTTCTCAAATAATTGACGCACTTGTTTCTCCAATCCCACGTCAGACTTGGGGAGTTGATCGCAACATGGCCTTCTTCAATCACCGACTTGGATAGCTGTACAACAGTCACAGGGAGTATGTTATCCTCTTCGACGGATGATCCCAGGTTTGCGAGCACATCGACCTCGCTATTTTGCTCTCGAGGTATGTGGACCATAGTCCATTATTTGAAGCGATGCAATGTGACTTGAAGTTGGTCTCAGTATCTTTGCATCCTGTCTTCTCGAACCTTGAAGCTCCCATTTACTTGGTTTACTATCAGAAGAGAATCACATTTTGCTTCGATGATTTCTGCTCATAGGCCCTTGGTCACCTCGAGACCTGAAATCATAGCCTCATACTCGGCCTCGTTGTTAGTCAATTTTGCAATTTTTATAGATTGTCTAATCATGTCGCCCGTAGGTGGTTTCAGAACTATGCCGAGCCCGGACCCTTTCACATTTGAGGCACCGTCAATGTATATGGTCCATACCCCTGATGAGGTGCCCGTTTTTAGTTAGAGTTGTTTCTCAACCTCGGGTACAAGGGCAGGCATAAAGTCAGCCACAAAGTCCGCCAAAATTTGGGACTTGATAGTTGTTCGGGGTTGATACTCGGTACTATACCCTCCGAGTTCAATGACCCATTTGGCCAATCGGCCCGATACTTCGGGCTTATGCAAGATGTTTCGAATAGGATATGTTGTTAAAACACATATACGGGGACATCTAAAGTAAGGCTTCAATTTTCGAGATGCACTTATTAATGAGAGAGATAATTTTTCTAAGTGTGGATACCTGGTTTCAGCATCTCCCAAGGTTTGACTTATGTAACAGATAGGGAATTGCGTACCTTGTTCTTCTTGAACCAACACACCACTTATTACTACTTCGGATACGACCAAATATAAGTACAACATTTCGTCCTCCTTCAGGGTGTGGAGTAAAGGCGGGCTTGAGAGATACCGCTTTAATTCCTCTAAGGCGTGTTGGCACTCTGGAGTCCATTCGAAGCTGTTCTTCTTTTTGAGTAAGGAGAAAAAGTGATGGCTCTGATCGGATGATCTCGAGATGAATCGACCTAAAGCCGCTATCCGCCCCGCTAGCCGTTGTACGACCTTCACATTATTCACCACCGTGATTTCTTCGATGGCCTTAATTTTGTCGGGGTTGATCTCGACCCCCCTATTCGACACCATGAAGCCTAAAACTTTTCCTAATCATAATCTGAAGGCACATTTCTCGGGGTTGAGCTTCATGTTGTAGCTTTTAAGGATATCAAATGTTTCCTTCAAATGAGTCAAATGGTCCTCTGCACGCAGGGACTTAACTAGCATGTCGTCAATGTAAACATCCATAGACTGGCCTATTTGGCATTCAAACATCTTATTAACTAGGCGCTGGTACATGACTCTTGCATTTTTTAGCCCGAAGGGCATTACATTATAGCAGTATGTAACATACTTCGTGATGAACGAAGTCTTCTCCCTATCCTCTGGGTTCATTTGAATTTTATTATTCCCAGAGTAGGCGTCAAAAAAAGTGAGGATCTCGTGACCGGCCGTGGCATCAATCTAGCGATCGATGTTGGGCAATGTGAATGATTCTTTAGGGCACGCTTTATTTAAGTCTTTATAATCTACGCACATCCTTAACTTAGTTCCCTCTTTGGGAACCACTACTACATTAGCCAATCATTCGGGGTATTTTAACTCCCTAATTGATCCTATCTTGAGGAGTTTTGTTACCTCGTCTTTGATGAGCACATGTTTTACCTCGGACTGAGGCCTCTTTTTTCTCTTCACCTGTTTGAACACGGAATCGACGCTTAGTCGGTGGGTGGTTATTACCGGCGGGATTCCTGTCATGTCTAAATGGGACCAAGCAAAGCAATCAATGTTACTAATAAGAAATTGGATGAGTTTTCTCCTTAGTACGGGGGTTAATCTCGTTCCCAGTTATAACTTTCGATCTAGAAGGTGCTCGATCAAGACGACATGTTCGAGTTCTTCAAGCGTTGATTTTGTTGCATCCGACTCCTCGGGGGAAACAAAGGTTCGAGGATTGAGGAAGTCCTTCATTGTCTTCATTCGAATGTTCACAGACCACCTGTTCCATGGGGGTCAGCCTGTTCTGACTTATCCGGGACGGGGGGAGTTGTTGTTGGTGCCATTTTACGTACTGCGAACATCTCTTTTGCTGCATGCAACTCTCCGTACATTGTTTTTACACCATCCTTTGTTGGGAACTTCATCATCTGATGAAGAGTCGATGGTACCGCCCTCTTGCTGTTTATCCATGGCCTTCCAAGTAAGGCATTATACCTCATGTCACCTTCGATGACATGAAACTTGTTGCCTTGAACTGTACCAGACACGTTGACTGGGAGGATGATTTCCCCCTTCGTCAACTCGCTTTCCATGTTGAATCCATTGAGGACTCGAGAGGTGGGTATGATCTGATCGAGCAGTCTGCTCTACCACCCTCGACCTGATTATGTTGGCCGAGCTACCTGGGTCCACGAGCACACATTTAATTTGACATTTATTCAAAAGAAAAAAAATTACCAGTGCGTCATTATGAGGCTGAGACAGGGTTTCGATGTCCTCTTCGCTTAATGAAAGAGAATCTTTCGGTACATAGCTTCGAGTTTTTTTTCCCTGGTGATGGATACTTTTGTTCTCTTGAAAATGGGTCCTTGTGGGACGTCGACTCCGATGATGATGATCATGTGTATGATGTTTTAAGGTTCTTCTGGTTCATCTTTCCGGTTGGCATCTCTTTCTCAAAAGTGATTTTTGTCCCGGTCGCTGAGGAACTCCCGAAGGTGCCCTTTGTTGAACAATCGGGCTACCTCTTCCCGAAGCTGTCTGCAGTCCTCGATTCTGTGTCCATGAGTACCGTGGTATTTATACATTAGGTTGGGGTTCCTTTAGAAAGGATTTGATTGTATGGTCTTAGGCCACCTGGTGTCCCCGATCTTGCCTATGGCTGACACGATGCCTGAAGCATCGACGTTGAAGTTATAATCGGTCAATTGAGGTGCGCCATCCACCGGCCTCGAATGCCTATTGAACCTTGCTTTGTTGATAAGTCCCCGGGAACTTTGGCCTCGATCAATCCTTCGGTCGCTCCAGGGTATGTTGCGTCTCGAGGCATTTCTTCGATCTTCTATATACGGTTGGTATCTTTCTTTGTTTGGTCTCGACTCCCTTTCTGTAAACCTAGACTCATTTAACAAGAGCTTGCTTGTGTATACCGATCCCGAGGGGCTCCTAATTGGTCGTCCTCAACCCTGATCTTTGACTGATACCTGTTGTGTACATCCGCCCAAGTTACAGCGAAGTACTCAATCAAATTTTGCCTTAGCTTCTTCGAAGAGATCGAGCTTCATTCATTCAAGCCCTAAGTGAAGGCTTGTAGCGCCCAGTCATTAGAGACTGGCGGAAATTCCATTTGTTCCATCTGGAAGCGGGATACGAACTCCCTTAACATCTCGTTCTCCCTCTGTTTAATTTTGAAGACATCGTACTTCCTTGTAGAGACCTTGATGGCACCAGCGTATGTCCTCACAAAGGAGTCTGCCAATATGGCAAATGAATCCATTGAGTTCGGGGGTAGGTTATGATACCACATCATGGCCCTCTTTTGATAGCGTTTCTCTAAATTTTTTCAGCAACACGGATTCGATGCCGTCATCCTTTAGGTCATTCCTTTTTACAGCACAAGTATAAGAAGTGATGTGCTCATTGGGGTCTGAGGTCCCGTTATACTTCGAGATATCGGGCATTCTGAACTTCTTCGGAATGGGCGTCAGAGCCACACTCGATGGAAATGGATTTTGCACGAACTTCTTCGAGTCTACCCCCTTTAGTTATAGCTTTCTACTTTTTTGTCATTGGCCTCTATTTTCTTTTCTCCTGATTCAATCCTTTTGGTGAGATCCTCGAGCATTTTGACAATAGTGGGGTCTATTCCTGACCCTTTATTACTCGATCTTTCTGGTGCTTGCTCAACTTGAGGAGCTGTTTTCGGCCGTCCGTGCTCGGGGTTTTTTGTTGACTCTGTAGCTGAGCAATGGCAACCTTTTGTGCTTGCAACACCTAGAAAATGATCTGTAGGCTAGCACGTGTTGTTTGTGCGTCAGGTTGAACTTTTCTTTACACACTTCCCCCCACATCCGCACCCAAATCTGTGTGCTTATAGCAATATGCGAGCCATCATCTACTGGGTTGGAATAGGTTCTACTCCGGGGTTGAGCGGTGGCACACTGGCTGCTGAAACTGCTGCATTAGTTTCCTTGTGGAAACAGAGGCCATTGTTGCTATGCACTGGTACGTTAGCTGAGTTTGACATGTTTTATCCTGAAATCAAAAAATCTTGGACAAGAAGAAGTGTGAAGAATAACGTGTGTTATCAGATAACTAGCACTAAAATAACCACTATTATCTTTAGCACCACGGTGGGCGCCAAACTTTTTACCTTGAAAATGGTATTAACAACTATATTTAATTTTGTGGTAATAAAAATATGTGATTTATTTTTAATACTAGTTGTTAGGAGATAGACGCCAAGCGTGAATAAAAAAAGTAAGATAGGAATATATGAGAGTAGTGGTGCTCAAACCAAGCTGTTACTAGGCTAGACCTCGAGCTCGCTGGAATTTGGCCTCAAAGTCGAATTGTTACGCTCAATAGCGGGCGGTTGATGAAGGGATAATAATATTGGGGGCCTCGAGGATGGCCCTTTATGATGAATAATGAACAATAAGTGAAGAACAATAAACGAAGATAATAAATGAGGAACACTAAGTAAGGAACAATAAATCTGAGAGATAATGTTGAACAAAGAGAGCAGAGAATGTTCTATTGTATTGAATGTATCATGTCGTTACAAAATGACAAGGGTCCCATTTATATAGGAGGGGGAGAATCTCAACATAGTACATGTATATTTATGACAAGGTAATGACATTGGTACAACTATTTAATGGCTCAGTTACGGACTTGTACTATTCTTGCAGACTTGGTCAACTCTAACCACGTGCCTTTGGGAATTTCTCGCATTTCCATGACGGTCATCGATTTGTACCGCCCCGAGGTCGAGCACAGGGAATCTTCGATATGCTCCCTCGAGGGATGTACCTCGGAGCCAAGCTTCGAACTCTGCCCCGAGTTTCTCGAAGCCGGGCGCGGAATGCCACAGTGGCCTCCGAAAAATCGGACTCTCCGATTTTGACCGTATACAACTATAATTATATTATTTTATAAAGTATTAAAAATTAAATACATCTCGTGCCTCAGAGCTTACGCCTTGCAGAGGCATATGTAAAATACCTCGCCTTACGCCACGCCTTTTAAAACACTGATGCAAATATACCGGAGGATCACGAGAAAAGATTTGCTGTAGTGGCGAAGCGTATATATATAAATGTCGTTCGACAGAGCAAAGAAACTACACAAGCGACTACTTCAAAAATATAGTCCAGAAGGAGACAAGTTACACTTTGAGAACTGATTCACCACAAACAAATGCCTATATTGTAGATCAACTCTCAACCACGACAACGGATATATGTAGAACAACAACTTATTTAAGAACTATAGACGCAGAGAAGAAGTGTTTTTTTCTTTTCTTGGGCGCGGTGGGGTGGGAATGAGTTGGGTTTGCACTCTGAACTTGAAATATATAAAAGTATATACAAGGAGTTTTTCTTTTTTCTTTGTATTTGTTTTAGAAGCAACTCCTGGGAGTGACTGTGCCACCACGTCTTCCACTTGCATTTCTACAGTAGGATATTGCAGGCCTTCTTAAGCGATCATTGTGAGTAAGCTTTATGTCTTGCAGTCTGATTCCAGTGCATGGATTTGTGTAACTGCAATCAAATTTCATGGCTGCCTGTGTGGATGATGTCCCTTTCACATTCTTGTATGTTACTTGACTCACCTTTACTCCTGAATTCTTCATTTAATAAACAGTAACTCTAATTCAGATAGATAACTAAGTTTATTTGCAAATGATAGTAATAATATTAGTTATTCTTTCATGTGGGTTATAATTGGGAAAAATTTAAAGATGCCGCTATCTAATACAGTAATTTTTACATTTCTCGTGCTTGTGTTTTTACGCAGATTGATCTTTTCAATGCTTACAAAATTGTAGAGGAAATGCGTTACGATTTGTTGGAGATGAGTTAATGATATATATATACCTGACGAGGGCAATTATTATCGGGACAATAGTTTTGGTCAATGATTATGGGGTACCCAACATTCTTCATAATAAGATTTGAGAACATGAGATTTTTAGCATAGCCACCACTTGGTCTTGCCCACGACTTTACTCTAACGCCATTCTGTGTCTTTGTGAAAACCGAATTTGTTACTGTTATATTCGCAACTCCAGCTTCGTTGTAACTACTCCCCAAACTTCCTATGCTGCAAATGTGAAACAAACAATCAGCATGATATATTTGACATAAACAAATTTTAGAATTAGACTAACTATCACAAACACGTCACATTTGAGCCAGAAATCGTCTACAAAGTAATTGAAACATTAGAATATGTTGTAAATTTAATATCAATAAACAAATGTATCTTCTCCTATAAACTTAAAATTTTACATGAGCAAATGTCCTATCCTCAAATCTCATCAACACGTGCTTGTCCAATAAAAAATTCAGGCTGAAAAAAGATGTGTGTAAGCTTTATTAAATGTAGCGAAATAATTTTATCTCTCTGACGTTTGTGATTTATCTATATAAGTATTTCTTTTAACTTTCGGCTCCTAGGAGCTCCCACCATTATCTCTGGTGTCAAATATGCCTCTTCCAATGACAGTTTTTCGCTGTAGAAAAATTGGTCAAGCCACATCGGTGGTATACTTGGACATTTTTAATTGTTTTGGGACTTGCTTCAGATACACATATGCAAATTATAAGTTTAGGGAAAAAATTGGATGGCTCCACCGTCGTAAATGTCAAAGTCAAACTCGACAGCCATCAGAGAGAGGGTCAAATACGGGACAACATTGACGGTGTGGGGTATTCAGGGATCGAAAGATGAACAAAGCACGGATGTAAAATAAATCAAATATGCTTGAAGAGTAAATTGGAATATTTTTCATTAAATAAATAACTAAATAGATGTGTCTCTGATTTTACAATTTAATGTTTTAGATGAGTTAATCAAATAATTAACAAAGTTTTGCAATCATAATCATATAACTCAAATTGGCAGATTCAGGGTAAATTATATATGGCATATTTTTCAGGGACCACATCTAGTGACATCTTTAATTTTGTACATCTATAGGGTAAAGCATCATGATTTAAGAGATTTAAATTCCTTTATGAGTTAATCAAAGTTCGGAAGGTAATGGCACGTGTAGACCACCGAT
>ML432877.1:34805-82825 GCA_005239525.1 Nicotiana knightiana
AAAAAAAAAAAAAAAAACGTTTGTGAAAGTAATGATTTACCTGATGCCATGTCCAGGTCCACATCCAATTTTTTCAATCCACAAGTTCATGGAACCAGGGCCAATGGAAATGCAGTCATCTCCAGTCTGGATGATGCTGCCGTAAATGGTAACCCCTCTTGAGTTTTGGACATGAATACCATCAGTATTTGGGCTTCCACTTGGGGCTATTATCTTCACATTCTCAACTCTCACATTGCTGCTGTAACCTATCCCCACATGTACTCTTTGACTGTGGAGTGATGTTAAGCCCCTCAACACTACATTGTTACACCACATAAATTGTATTGACTGCAAATACATAGAGATTTTAAATCAATAGTGTTAGAGGTGAAGGTGAGCCATAATTCACTTTATGGAGAAGAAGCTTCGACAAAAGTTGAAATATCTAAGATTTGTTTCCTACTGGATACATATATTTAAGATTAAAAAAAAAAAACTAAGAATTATTGTGACGGATATAAATTGGAATAAAGAAATTATACGTACCCTAGCTCCTTGTGGGCAAGACTTTCCACCCTTTCTGCACGACCAATAACTATGACCCTTGGCGTTCATAGTTCCTCCATACACTGAAAGCCCACTTACCTTATAAAACATAATCCAGAACTCAGAATGACCAATTGCGTGATAATTGGCCGGAGCAATGAGAGTACCGTCAATTCGGAACTCAATTCTTCTCCGGCAAGGGCCGTTTAAATTCAGCGTTCTTACCAAATAAGTTCCTCGTGGAATGTACACGTTGGACTGGCTAGTAGAGTGGCAGGCAGCAGACCAAGCGCGAAGAAATGCGGAGGTTGAGTCTGTTTTCCCATCTCCCCTAGCCCCAAAACTAACCACATTGTAGGCTAAACAAGAAGGTATTAAACAAAAGAAGAACAACAAAGAAACACCGGTACATGTCATGGTTTTGAAGTTGGCCATGTTGATTGGCTTTTAGAGGTCGTTATAATGAAAATAAAGATTGTGCATTTGTCTATTTATAGTTATTCATATATATAGTGTCAATATATAATTTCTTTTTTGTCCACATGACAATTGATAATTTGGTTTTGCAGTATTTCGGATGCAGATTTAGAAAGTTACTTAAATGCTACGGACATGGAAGATGAATGAATTCCAGGGATATGCATGTGCTCGTTATATTAAAAAGACGAAAAAATGGACAAAAGAGAAGCGGAAGGATCATGGGATTTAAAATAATTATTTCAATTTATAAGATCCATAAAGAACGCCAGAAATGCATCAGTTGAGTACAACATCAACATGTGAGTTGCCAGTTTTACAATTTTAAGATGAAGGGTAGGAATATTGTTTTGATCCAAAGCTGGTTTAAAGGGTAATTAGGTAATTTTCGTTTGTATTGTGCGAAGGCAGCCGGTAGCGTGGTTCGGAATACAAACTTGCCTCTAAATAATATTCTACGTATATGTAATTCCGCAATGATTAAGGAGAGATGAAATGTATAATCAACACGTCATGGCCCACATCATCTCCATGTTATGATATGTACGGTAACCATGTGATAAGTTCGCTCGCATCTTGTCTACACATCTTGTTTGCTTCCTGCAACTTATCAACTTGATTTGGCTTTGTTTGAACTCGGTTATACTGTAACAAAACGGGTCAGACTTTCGTCGTGCGGAGCTCGAGCAGGATCGGACTAAGCTCGGGTTTTGTTCGAGCTACGACTCGTTACCACATTTGATACTGTAGCAAGTATTGAGCTCAGTTGGACTCGACATTGTAATAAGCTCCGTGACGCTCGGCTCTTGCTGAGCTGCAGCTCAATGCCTACGCCTATGTGTATTCTTTAAACTTTTCTCTGGTGTATTTATTGTTGGTACTCAATTTTTTTTCATGTATTTCAAATATATATATATTTTTTCAAAATAGTGCTTATGCATCATCATTTGACTCATAAACACATACAAGTATGTGTTCCTAATTCTTCCATAATTTTAAAATTTTTTAAATCAATTTATTCCCATATTTTATTAGATAACAATCATTAAATGCATCACAAATAATTTTATGATGATTTTATCATCTAACTTCATCATTTATATTCATACTAAGTTTTAAATATTTTTGGTGCATTTATTATAATTACATTTGTATTTTTTAAGGTTAAAATTGCACAGTTGCAATAAGTACAAATAATATTTTTACTATTTTATTTATCATTTTTACGAATTATTTTATTAATAAAAAATAGGTATTTGACTAATAGCCCTAAATTTCTCTTATTTTTCGGACCTATGCTACTCAAACCAGCCCAAATTACCCAGCCCAACACCTAAAATTCCTAACCTAATAAACCCAGCCCAAAATCAATGACCTAATTACTCTAACCCGGTCACGACCCATTCAACTGACTTGCCCCACTCTCATTTTTTAACCTGGCCGCTAATCTCCTAAGATCAACGTCCCCCTATTAACCTACCCTTTTAATATTAGCTCCCTAACCCTGATTCCTCATATTCCCTCTCACCATGCCGTCATTGAATCCTCTCAACTCATCTCTCAACCTCATGATTCCTAAGTTGTCGTCATCCCCTTACCTCCTCTGATTCTCACTGGATGTGGAATCCCTTGAGGATTTCCTTGCCTTATTGGTTCTATCTTACTACTGGCTACTCAATTATGGTATAATTTAGTAGCTTGCCTAACATGGCAAGCTAATCTCTCCATTTTCGGACCAAACCCTGTTCGAACCCTCCCCTTTTCTCATCTGTGTCCGTCTTCCCTCTCTCTATGTACGAATATCTGAGATTTTTCTCTGTTCTCATTTACCATAAATATTAGGGTTTAGATCTTTTTACATATCTGTTTATATTTTTATCATTTTTTTTAAAACCTCTTTTAAGTTCTTGTATGGCTGATTCTGTGATTTTTCATTAAAACCCCTTGCCTAATTTATTTTGCCCTAAAATTAGGGCTCAGATCTTGCTAAGATCTGTTTTGGTTGATTATCTCGACTCTTCCATATATCTGCCTTCTATGTTTTGTGATATTATTTGCCTAAATTATTGGCCCTAAATTAGGGCTCAAAACTGTTAAAGGTTCTTGCAGTTTTGATTTCTTCCTCAGTATTTGTCTATGTGCATTCCGACTAACTTTATTTTAGGGTTTCGATTATTATCCTGTTTTTCATTTACTGATTCTGTAGTTACTTACTTTAGTTAGACCTGTTTGATTATAACTTTCCTTAATAGTATTCCAAACATTTCCTTAAACAATGTGATTGATTGTTTCCATATTTGCATGCCCTAGTTTAAGGCTATTTAAAATCTTTCCCTTTCTTCCTTTGGGATAGACTCGAAAATCATTAACCGCACTAGTCTTAAACTCTATTATGTTATTATTCTTATTCTACATTGTGGTATTGGTCGGCTGAAAGCAAAGGCCATTAAGTTCTGGGCTTTTCTTCTTATTGTTGATTCAGAACACTGTGATTTTTTATTCTTTTCTTGAACTTTTCATTTAACTGGTGAGTTTTGTACCCTTGATGTTTCATTCTTATGTATCCGTAACTTGTGTCTACGGTCCAGTGTGCTTAAGTTTATTTTTTAAGCATGATTCTATCCATTTTACATTTGTTTGAGCCTCTTTAGTTCTCTAATTAATGTTGTCAGTTCTGCGACTGTTTATGCTTATTTTGAATAATATGAATCATCTTAAGTGTTTTAGCTTAATGCCTTCTAAAACCGCTTCCTGTATGCAACTTTGTTACGCACTTGCATTGAATCTTCTAAAAGTAACCTCTTATGTTAACACTAGAATACCTATAGGTGATAGTGACAAGTTCACTTATTCTGAATCTTTGTAATGTTCGCCTTGATGTGTTCGAATCTGTGCTAAGGCATTTTATGTCACTTATATGCCCTGATAATGTGTTCTTTAGCATGTCTTTAGTTTATTTAATTTCATACTCTTTCAAGTGATTTCTTAACTCTAGTGTGCTTATCAGATTTATGTTTTCCTACCATGTTGTTTGTTCCCTGATATGAGTAAACATGGTTTTGTCCTTAATACTGGCATGTACACTTAGCATAATTAGACCTTTCAGGCTTTAACTTGTTAAGTATTATGCATTTGTGCATGAAGAGCTTTGAAATCCTGCCAATTTGTTTTTCTAACTCTTTCAATGTAATTCTTCCTATGTGTTTAAGTTTTGCTGTCCTTTTGATCAACTACTTTGTGTTTTTAACTCTGCTATGTTTTCTTCCTAAAATCAAGTATGTTTTTTCAAATTCTGTCCCTTAGCCATTGCCTACTTTTCATGTGCTGCTTATGCCATCCTGAATCCCCATCCTTAGACTATTTAGGTCTTGTCCTTGACCTTCCCAAGTGTGAGCCCTGCTCGGGGTCCATGTGAGACCCTTGTGAACTCTGACACATTGGGGTTTGGTTTCTAATCTCCCTTGAACTGTTTCTGATCATTTTTTCTCTAGTGTGAGCACTGCCCTGGGTTCTTAAAGCCCCTGGGAACTCTGACACACTATAGATTTGGGTTCTGTGTGCTATGGGTGAATCATTTACTACTGGTTATTGTGTATCTATGAATATGAGCCTTGCAGTTGTTATGGGTTGAAGGCCTGGATTGTCCAAGTGTATTTGGGCCTGTTGTAGGATCTCTATAGTTTCATTATCTTTTATAATTCATTCATTAACCTGGTCTGTAATAATTTTTATAATAACAACTCTGGGGTATTAGTAAAATGGGAAAGGGTTATTATTTTTTACATTCGTGCTCACTGGGTAGAAATCCTGCCTATAGGATTATATTGTGTTGTTGAAATTACATGCTAGAAATCCTGCCTATAGGATTGTATTATGCTGTTGAAATTGTATGCTCGAAACTCTGCCTATAGGTTTTATATGTTGTGTTACCAAAATTGTATGCTAGAAATCCTGCTTATAGGATTATACTATGCCAAAATTGCATGCTAGAAATCCTGCCTATTGGTTTTATGTACTGTGTTGTTGAAATTGTGTGCTAGAAATCATGTCTATAGATTTTAAAATCAGTTTAATTGTAGAAATCATGCTTATAGGGTTTTAAATCAGTTTAATTGTAGAAATTATGCTTATAGAATTTAAAATCAGTATAATTATCATCCCACTCATATTTTTTAAGAATATGCAATACTGTGTTAATTATCACCACTGGAAACCATGTCTATCAGACTTGATTAACTAATTATGAATATGCTTATGTGATTATAACAGTCAATCACCTAGACAACATGCCTATAGGATTAGACAAATAATTCTTGACATATTCTTGTGACTTGCTATTATTTACTATTGTATAAAACGCCTAGATACTATGCTATGCTAAAATCAGTAGGCAAATATATGTAAGTTCTACTAATCGCACTAAGAAACTGATTCTATATACGACTGCCTGTTTGTTCTCTCAACAACACATAGATATCCTGCCTATACGGTTCTTCGATTGATAAATTTGCTAAAGTTAATCACCTGCGTGCATTTGATGTTTATATGTGGAGGCTAATTTGAGCCCATACTTGTCTCTATTTAAAAGTCCTAACTGTTTTGTATGTCTCTTAGTATTTTTAATTTTGAGCAACTTAGGTCAAGTCTAGAACCATAAAAAATAGAGGTCCCAATGCCTCTAGGACCATAGGTAAGGGACGGGTAGTACACGCATAGGAAACGAGTTAGAATTGATTAGAGCGCTTTAGCTAAAAACTCAAAGATAGTAATCGGGTAGCAGAAGATGATAGTCTGTGCCCGTTGAATAATATGAGTAACACCCCTATCTTGGGAGAGTTACAGAGTATTATTTATGTTGCACGGGATGATCCTATAGGCTAAAAACTTAGGACCCCATCCCTATTAAACCATTCCTCGCTTTTTTTGTTTAGACTAATTCACATAAGTTAAGTTCGGTCGGGACCCATTGTTGTGGACCTCGAGGGGTGACTAACACCTTCCCCTCAAGGTAATTTGAGCCCTTACCCGATCTCTGGTGATGCAAACTGGTATAATCTGAGTTATTTGCTATAGGTGCCCTAACGCACCTTAATCCGTTAGGTGGCGACTCTCTAACAACCAATTCCTTTTCCCTTCTCTCAAAAGGAGTTGTCAAATGTCGAAACCCGATTTTGCGAGAAAAAGGGGCTGACACTCGTGATGAAGACACCTGGAAGCGAAGGAAAACACAACAGCATATTCGGGGGAAAATGAGGACTCGCTTAAAAACATGCGAATATATAATGAGGATGCTGCTACTAAAATTAGAGAAAATAATCCGGATCGTGATAATATTAAAAGTAAGAGTTAGATTTCTCAAAACGTTACTGAATTAATGGAATGTTCAGGCTTAGGCCAACAGGTTTGTGAGGCTAGATATTCCAGAGCCTAGCCGGGTTCTTGGTTGCATAGTTTTACGGTCTTCTTTGTTTGAGTGCATCAAGGCATGTCAGTATGATGAACCCTACTTTCTTGTCCTGAAGTACACGGTGTTGCACGATGATGCCAAGGAGGTTATTATTGGAGATGATGGGATGTTGCGGATGTAGGGCCGGCTTTGCGTGCCCAAAGTGGATAGGTTGTGTGAGTTGATTATTGAGGAGATCCAAAATTTGCGATCTTCCATTAAGCCGAGTGGTACGAAGATGTATCAGTATTTGAGGTAGCACTACTGGTAGAGAAGAATGATGAAATATATTATGGAGTATGTAACTAGGTATTTGAACTGCCAGGAGGTGAAATACGAGCATTACAGACCAGGCGGTTTGCTTCGGAGGCTTGATATTCTAGAGTGGAAGTGGGAGTGTGTCACCATGAATTTTGTAGTTGTACTTTCACGGACCTTGAAGACTTTCACGAACCTTCATTTCAGTCGTGACTACATACTCTCCAAAGCAGCTAGCTCGGATTTATATCCGGGAGATTGTTCAGCTTCATGGTTTGTTGATGTCTATTATCTTCTATCGAGGAACGCCATTCACATTGCATTTTGGGAGAGTTATGCAGCGTGAGTTAGGCACATGGGCCGAGCTAAGCACGACATTTCATCCCCAGATGGACGGGCACTCTTTGCATACTATTTAGATCATGGTGGACATGTTACGTGCCTGTGTGATTGATTTTGGGGGTTCATGGGATCAGTTTCTACCATTCGCAAAGTTCGCCTATAACAACAGCTATCAATCGAGCTTCCAGATGGATCTTTTCAAGGCCTTGTATGGGATGCAATATCATTCTCCGATGGATGGTTTGACCCTGGGGAGGCTAGGTTGTTGCGCATTGATTTGGTTAAAGATGCTTTGGAGAAGGTGAAGATGATTCAGGATCTGCTTCGTATGGCGCAGTCCAGGTAGAAGAGTTATTCTGATTAGTGGGCTCGTGATGTAGCATTCATGGTGGGTGAGAGGGTTTTTCTCAGAGTTTCAACCATGAAAGGTGTGATGAGGACGGAAAGAAGGGAAAGCAAAGCCCACGCTATATTGGTCTTTTGGAGATCCTTTAGAGAGTGGGTGAGGTAACCTACAGACTTGCATTGCCACCAAGCTTATCGGGTGTTCACCAGGTGTTCTATGTTTCCATGCTCCAGAAGTACTATGGCGAATTATCACATGTATTAGATTTCAGTTTAGTCCAATTTGACAAGGATTTGACTTATGCTGAGGAACTGGTGGCTATCTCAGGCAGGAAGATTCAGATGTTGAGGTCAAAGAGCATTGCTTCAGTAAAAGTACAATAGAGAGGTTAACCGATTGAGAAGGCGGCATGGGATACCGACCATAACATGTGGAGCTGTTATCCTAAGCTTTTTGGCACTTCAGGTATGTCTCTATTCACGTTTGAGGACGAATGTTCATTTTAAGAGGAGGAGAATGTAACGATCTTACTGACCGTTTTGTGTATTTGATTCCCGCTTTCCCTTTTGATGTTTCACACATGTTAATTTTTGGTTTTATGACTTGCGGGGATGGTTGATATCATTTCGGGAAGGTTTTAGGTTGGTTTGGACCTTTTACTCTCGGTTTTGAAGCTTAAGTTGGAAATATTGTGTAAGGACCCATTAAAATTTCCTATTGATTTATATTTTTAAAGTGCACCAATGGTACTTGGGAATAACGTATCCGAGAATTAAAGGAGACCTATGGGATATAACCATATTATTTTGAATTGAAAATACATATGGAGAGTGTTTTGGGGCATATTAAGGAGGGTTTTAAGTGGGAAGAAGTTGTCTGGAACGAGTTGGAAATGTTAAGTGGAATAGGTGTCCAAATTTGCACAACAATTGACTTTAAACGGGTATAACACTCATAATATAAATATATTTCTAATGAATTTTTGCCTCTGGAGTGTAGCCCTTTGAGTGTAGTTTCTAACACATCAAGCCGTGTTGTGAGTATGCTCAGTAACGTGATATGGGTGATAGATTTGGGCAATTCCAGAAGCCCATACAACGAGTTGGTACAAAGTTTATTAATCCCATCACGGTGTCCTGGAGGAAGGATAGGGGGAATGCTTATAATGTATGTAAAAAGGGTAAAATTCAGGTTAGTGGGGTGAGTCATCTTAGCGGACCTCATATTAGTTGTGTGAAATGTAGGATATATCATTCAGGGGTATGTCACTATGGTGCTAATGTATGTTATGGATGTGGAGTCGAGGGGCATCAATTAAGGTATTGCCATGTCAATCTAAAATAACCATGTAAGTCACTTCTCAGTACATCATTATGAGCACCTCATTATTTTCTTGTTGTATATGAACATCCATATTGAAGAGTCATAAATATGGTATTAACAAAACATTGAATCACAAAACATTGCATGTTTTCCCATCTTTCATTTGCATATGAGTACTTTTCAAGGCAGAAGATCCGTGGCGAGCTTATTATGGATGATCACGCTCAACTATGTCTAATAAAAGACTAAACATGCATTGCAAATATAATCCGGGGTATTACGCCCAGAGTCGATCCCACAGGGAATTTACGTATCAATTAAGCAGTCAGAATACGAAACTTTTACAGAATCAATTCTCTCAAGACTTTTGAATATCAATTGGTAATATTTTACTAATTCTACTGACAAAATAATAAACTAGCAATTAACTAACAATATGATGTAAACAATGATAATAAAGGTCTAAGGTTTGGTTTTCCCCGTTGGTGAATTCTTTCTCGGATATTTCTTATAGTTTAATTAGTCGTCTCTATCAATCATGAACACTATATCTATCATAAATCTCTCTCAAGTAATTATGATAATTTACTAGACGCACTCTCTCAAGTTACGCTAGCTAGATTGCATTACAGTTCACTTTAGATTGCACCCGAGGTATCGTTATCTCTAATCCAACCTCTAAACCCTCGNCACTCTCTCAAGTTACGCTAGCTAGCTTGCATTACAGTTCACTTTAGATTGCACCCGAGGTATCGTTATCTCTAATCCAACCTCTAAACCCTTGGTTATGATTTTCGTCTATACTCTGGGAGTGGTTTTATTCAAACAATTACCTAAATATGCACTCTCACTAAAGTAGATACACACTAGTTACGCACAGCTAATTGATGGCCATTCAATTAGCTACAATAAAAACGTAGTTGAACAAATAGAGATTAATCAACCAAACTATATTAATATCACAACAAATTCATCCCCAACGGGTTCTACCAAAACCCTAGATTAAGAAATTAGCTAAATATGTTCATAAGAATCAAATCCAAAATAACTTGCATAATTGAATTACAGAGTAATGAACTAAGGAGATAAAAATCAATGTTTTTGCTTTGCTGAGTACTAAACCACAGGTTTTCTCTCTTCGAATCCTTCGTATGCCTTTTGAATCTCCTCAAGTTGTATTTTAGGGGTCTATTTATATATTTAGGACAAACCCTTAACGTGTAGGAGACTTCTATTCCAACCGAGTAACACTTAAACTCGTCAAAACTCGGAATTGATCGAACTTGGGACCCCGGGCGTTTGGGCTCAAACACCCCCTTAAGGCCAGGGCAGGCCTGGCGTTTGGGCTCTAAGGCCCCCCTAACGCCAGGGGCTGCATGGCTTTAGGGGCCAAACGCCCCCCTAACGCCAGGGGCTACCTGACTTTAGGGGGCAAACGCCCGGCTATCGCCCGGGTGTTTCCTCTTAGACCCTTAAGCGTATTTTCGACGTATTTGCATCCCTTAGCTCCGTTTCCATCTCCACTTCACCTACACATGAAATGAAATCCATTAAGCACATAAAAAGTGTGTTTTTATCATTAACGCACATAAAATGTAAGGCATATAACATATTAAACCATGAATTCTAGCCTCGCATCAATACCCCACACTTAAAAATTTGCTCGTCCTCGAACAATCACACTACACTCATGTACACAACTTATTAAGCAAACCTCTTAACACATTATACCAAGAATATTTAAAAAGTTCAAGCACAAAGATGTGATATTCTCGCCTCAATAATCGACTCACAAATACCATGCTTTATTCACAATCCACTCACTACTCTAACATAGAGGTCAACAACATTACCTTTCCTTCATGAATCATGTTCCCTCACCAAATCGAAGTGTTAGTTCCACACACGATGAAATTTAACAACATAGGAACTTAAGATAGAAAGAATTCACTCGCTTCTCAGAAATAAAATTCATATGCCACAAAAGATGCACCATAGGCTTGCCCGTAGTGTACTACTCTACTAATCGAGCTCATTCAGTCCAAGATCAAGTAGGGCTTTATTTGGTGGTAATGTACGCTGCGGGACGGGTAGGATACATTTATATATAAGAGTGACTACACCTCCCTAAGCACATTAATACACATACTTTCGCTTTTCAACCTCACACTTATATTAAACCATCTCCACCTTCACATCAATGTGAATACCCCATACTTCTTTAAGCACAATTACATTAAGAGTCACTACATAAATTCTTCTTTCACAACAATACAACTATATATTTTTTTTCTTTTTCTCTTTTTTTTTTCTCAAGTGACTCTTAATTTTTTCAAACAGTGCACCTTTCTCCGTATTTCAATTATTCCCCTCAAAACCCAACCTGCCACCCTACACTTTAACTTTTCCATGTTTCATCACATTTTCAGTGCTTACGAGAGGTGACAAGGTTCAAATAGATGATTGATTCAAACACAAGGATATGGATCGTAATGTGGTTGCCAAAGAAACAGGATTATAGGCTCAACGGGGTTAACGACGATACATAATAATTAGGTGGGTAAAAATATATATAAGTGGCTCAACAAAGAAATGCCTATATCACTTCCAAGACTGAACAAAACTTCGATTTCACTTAGCACACACACAGGGCAAGTTCTAGACATCAAATGCAATGCACAGAATAATATACAAACCTCACACACACTTGGCACATAACTCACTCAGGATTGGATCTACCACGACACTCCAGTCAAAGCAATTAAGCAAATCTTAAGAATTCCTGATTTAAGGTATTTATCCTGGAGTCAAAAAACTGAGCCTGAGCGTAACAACCACAGTACTGACTATTCTCAAGGCATTAGCATGTTTCGAGATATTGGTACTATTAAGCCCTCAACCATGTGATTCCTACTCTTAAAAATTAAAAACTACCTACACCCGGTTCAATTAAAAACCCTTGGAAAAGAACCGTGGTCCAAAGAAAAACCAAGGGGGAATTACTACACTACTTAAAACAAAAAATCTTCTTTTTTTCTCTAGACTTACTTCCTTGAAGAAAACTGTCTAGGAGATCCATCATCAGGAATATTCCACATAGTTCTAATTAAGTTTTTCTGTTTTGTTCTACCTAAAAGAAAAAATTACTAACAATAGGAGCTAAAACTACTAACAAGAAAGCACACTAAACAATAAATCACAACAAATATATAAAACACCCCACACTTAAATCATGCAGTGTCCTCAGTGCATCATATATAGAAAAAACAAGAAATAAAAGTAAGGTGAAAGAAACTCCCTGGACCACTAGCGTCGACATCTTTTCCATTGCTCTTGCTTGCATGCTCCTTTGAGCACATGCTTTAATCATTTTATGCCTCCACTTTGAACTTATGAATTGAACCCCAATTTTTGATTCTGCTTTATGATCATGCTCATGGGGTAGTGGAACAAATCTGCCTGGCCCAATAAAACCATGTAATAATCTGCTCTTCTTGGCCTTTCAACAAAATGTATACTCCCTACTTTCTGGCAGGAAGAATTCAAGAATGTAGGCATCTTTTTCTTTGTCCCTCAGCTCATCTGGTGGTTCGGATAACTCTATTTGCATATCATCATCCCAGCACAATGTGAACAAATGGTTGGAGTGTATACCAACATGCTCAACAATACTGACACTAGATTCAATAAAGTATGTATCATCAATGTCCTTGGTTAAATGTAGTATCTTTTCTACCACATCAGCAGCCTCCGATTTCAGTTCTAACCTGGGTGGTTCTTCACTAGATGGCTCGGCCGGCGGATTCTCACTTTTCTCTAAATGTAATAAATCAAACTCGAGAGCCTGTTTCCATACCTCTTTTTCCTCAAGTGCTAACACCCACTATGCTAGTTCTTCACCATTCATATCATCCAGATTTGTGAAACATTCATCCAAAAGGTTCCCAACAGTCAGGAAAGCATCATCTTTTTCTGGGAGCACATTCACAGCATTAATAAGAGAGCAGTTGGCGAACTCACTAGGTCGCCTCATAGACTTCTACACGTTGAAAGTGATTTCTTCATCATTGAGCCTCATCTTAAGTTCACCAGTCTGACAATTGATAAGAGCTCTGCCTGTGGCAAAAAATGGCCTTCCCAAGATTATGCGAATTTCCTCATCCACTTTGCAGTCTAATATCACAAAATCAGCAGGAAATAGAAACTTCCCCACTTGCACCAATACATCATCCAGAATACCCGACGGTCTCTTCACCGTCCTATCAGCAAGTTGCAACAGCATGGATGTGGGCCTGGCTCTACCAATTCCCAGTCTTTTATATATGGCCAGCGGCATCAGATTAATGCTGGCCCCCAAGTCACATAGAGCTTTGGCGAAAGAGAAGTTGCCAATGGTACAAGGAATTGTAAAACTCCCTGGGTCAGACAGCTTTTCAGCAATAGGATGTGTCACCACCGCACTACAAGTCTGAGTAACGGTGACAATAGCTACATCTTGGAAGCTAACTTTTCTGGACATCAATTCCTTCATCATTTTAGAATACCCAGGCATTTCTTTCAATGCATCAATCAATGGAATATTTACATGTATCTGCTTTAGCATGTCCAAGAACTCTTGTACTGTTCATCCTTTTGGTATTTAGCCAGTCTCTGAGGGAACGGAGCTGGCGGTCTCTTTTTCCCAGTGATTTGGGACTTTTCTTTCTCAGCCACCACCTCAACTACCGGCTTCTGAGTCATCTCCACTTCTTTTTCAGTCTCACTCTGTGCACTGGGTTCTTCTTCACTAGGTTGCACTGTTGCCTTAGTCAAGTTTGTTGAATCATCAAGTTCAACCGGCCTGGGTACCAATGTTTCAGTCTGCCTGCTTTCATGAGCTCTTTCCAGTTCCAAGTTTAACTCTCTGCCACTGCGAAGAGTTACTGCCATCAGCTGCCTTGGGACCTGGTCAATAGGATTTATCAGAGTATCTGCAGGTAAAGTTCCAAGAGGACGATTGTTCACTGCCATAGATATCTGTCCCAACTGTACTTCAATATTTTTAATAGCTGCATCATGTACATCTACTCTCTCACTGATTTTGGCATTTGACCCAATTACCTGCTGCATCATAGCTTCTAACCTGACAAACCCATCTTCTTTCCTTCCTCCTTGTTGTTGTTGAGGAGGGTAGTATGATTGTCGCTGATTCTGATGGGTGTAACCTTGTGGCCTCTGATATGGTGCTGCATTAACTTTTGGTCCCCTGACACCCATATTTCCACTGTTCTGCTATTGGTGAGGTGGTAGATATGGTTGAACTTGCTAACCCCAGTTCTGGCCCCCTTGTCTCTGGCTTCCATAGTTTGACACATAATTCATATTTTCTGGATAAGGAGGGTGATGACATTCTGCATTCCATTGATTACCAAGTGGTTGACTAATGCAAGATGTGCATAATCCCCCATTGGTTGTGTCAACGATGTGTGCCTGCTGTTTTTGTCCTGATTATTCCACCTTCTTGGTAAGTATACTCATTTGTGTTACCAAGGTAGCCACGTTCTTTGCAATGGTATTAGATGGATCGAATGGCACTGAATGAACTACAGGAGTAATGGGTGCATTCCTTGTTGTCCATCCTGAATTCTGTGCCATTTTATCAAGTAAGATTTGGCTCTCTCTCCACGATTTGCTCAGGAATGCTCCACCAGCTGAAGCATCAACATTTGCTTTCACAGTATCAGCCAAACCCATATAGAAATGCTGCCCCAACATTTGCTCTGGAATGCCATGATTTGGACAGATAACCAGCATACTCTTAAATCTTTCCCATGTCTCTTGCAATGTTTCAACTAGTTTCTGTCTAAAGCTCAAGATTTCATCAATTTGTTGAGCACTTGTTGGGTGGGTGAAACTTGTTCACGAACTGTTTGACTAACTCCTCCCATGTGGTAATGGAGAATTGATGGGGAGTGAGTTAAGCCAAGTCTGGGCAGCACCAGTCACTGAGAATGGAAACAACAACAATTTTATTGCCTCTTGAGTAATGTTAGGCTGCCTCTGTGTTTTGCAGATTGACAGGAAGTTTTTCAAGTGTTGCTGGGGGTCTTCAATGTATGACCCTGAGAATAGCCCTTTGTTCTGCAATAGGTGCAGCATATTATTTGTTATTTGAAAAGACTCGGCCTGTATTTGAGGAACCAGTATCGCTGTGGCTAAATTCTCAGCTGTGGGTTGTGCCCTGTCATATAAAGGAGCCTCTGCCTCTATTTGAGCGATTGGGTCTACCACATCATCCCTATGATTGTTCTGGTTATGTGCATCTTCCATGTCTATTTCAATTTGTTCAATTTGTGGTTGATGTTTGCTTTTCTGGTTGGTCCGGTTTATGGTCCTGGAAACTTTCTTGGGGTCTGATAAAGCTTCAATTACTTCACCAATCCTCGATGAGTTTCTAAACATGAACCTGCAACACTTAGCAAACGTTAAACTTTCAATGTGAAAACGAAAATTTTAAAGAAAATTGACTATATTTCAGAATTCTGTATTTCTTCCAACTCAATTGATAATACCGTTAATTCTCTGGGAACGGCGCTAAAATTTGATCATGCTCAACTATGTCTAATAAAAGACTAAAGGGGCTTTGCAAATATAATCCGGGGTATTACGCCCATAGTCGAACCCACAGGGAATTTACGTATCAATTAAGCAGTCAGAATACGAAACTTTTACTGAATCAATTCTCTCAAGACTTTTGAATATCAATTAGTAATATTTTACTAATTCTACTAACAAAATAATAAACTAGAAATTAACTACCAATATGATGTAAACAATGATAATAAAGGTCTAAGGTGTGGTTTCCCCCGTTAGTGAATTCTTTCTCGGATATTTCTTATAGTTTAATTAGTCGTCTCTATCAATCATGAACACTCTATGTATCATAAATCTCTCTCAAGTAATTATGATAATTTACTAGACGCACTCTCTCAAGTTACGCTAGCTAGCTTCCATTACAGTTCACTTTAGATTGCACCTGAGGTATCGTTATCTCTAATCCAACCTCTAAACCCTCGGTTATGATTTTCGTCTATACTCTGGGAGTGGTGTTGTTCAAACAATTACCTAAATATGCACTATCTCTCAAGTAGATACACACTAGTTAGGCACAGCTAATTGATGGCCATTCAATTAGCTACAATAAAAACGTAGTTGAACAAATAGAGATTAATCAACCAAACTATATTCATATCACAACAAATTCATCCCCAACGGGTTCTACCAAAACCCTATATTATGAAATTAGCTAAACATGTTCATAAGAATCAAATCCAAAATAACTTGCATAATTGAATTACAGAGTAATGAACTAAGGAGATAAAAATCAATGTTTTTGCTTTGCTGAGTAGTAATCCACAGGTTTTCTCTCTTTGAATCCTTCGTATGCCTTCCGAATCTCCTCAAGTTGTGTTTTAGGGTTCTATTTATATGTTTAGGACAAACCCTAAACGTGTAGGAGACTTCTATTCCAACCGGGAAACAGTTAAACTCGTCAAAACTCGAAATTGACCGAACCTGGGACCCCGGGCGTTTGGGCTCAAACACCCCCTTAAGGCCAGGGAAGTCCTGGCGTTTGGGCTCTAAGGCCCCCCTAACGCCAGGGGCTGCCTGTCTTTAGGGGCCAAACGCCCCCCTAATGCCATGGGCTTCCTGGCTTTAGGGGGCAAACGCCCGGCTATCGCCCGGGTGTTTCCTCTTCGACCCTTAAGCGTATTTTCGACGTATTTGCATCCCTTTAGCTTTTCCATCTCCACTTCACCTACACATGAAATAAACTCCATTAAGCACATAAAAAGTGTATTTTTATCGTTAACGCACATAAAATGTAAGGCATATAACATATTAAACAATGAATTCTAGCCTCGCATCAATGGACATATGCAAACCTTCCATGATGATTTTATAGTGCATCCTTGGGTTCCATTATCTTTAAATACTCGGCTTCTAGAATCATCTACTATGCCATTTTCATGTGCGTGGAATTTACTATCTGTAAAGACCCGTAAAATTTTCTTGTTTAAAAATAATGCCCGAGTGAGTCCCCGAGTTGTTGTTATTGTGGAAAATTTTAAAACAAACCTAAACTGAGTAAAAAGTAACCCGAGACTTAAAGAATGTAATTTTCCAGAAAGTAGGTATTATGCGACGCACTATGCGATTGCACAACGTGTATGCGGACCGCATAATGGTCGCATACCTAGGCAGAATGCTGCCCCATTTGAAGTCAACTATGCAGTCCAGTATGCGATCGCTTAACGTGTATGCGGACCGCATAATTGGTCGCATACCTGGGTAGTGTGTTCTGGATTTTTGGCCCATCTTGAGGGCCATTGTGCGGTCAGATCTGCAAACCGCATGTCAGGAATGCGATCGCATTCCTGACTGCATTCTTGTGCCGGGCCCTATTTTTTCTAATTCTTAAAACCCGGCCCCATTTCATTAAAACACCACTCCCCTTCATTTTTAACCATGTTCTGAACAAAATTATAGATAGGGGAGAGGGGTTTCTTGAGAGATAAGGCTTCATCTTTACCAATTACATTTTCAAGGTCACTTAGGCCTGGAAATTTCGAGTAATCATCTTCTTCTTCATTCTAACAGTTAAGAATCCCCAAACCCCTTTTCATTAGTTTTTCGATTTTAAACAAAAGGGGGACTCTTATGAATTGATTATTGAAAATATAAGTTTTATACCTCGCATGCATGATCATTAATGTCCATAATCTAGTAAGAGGAAACGGGTTGGGCTAAAGTTCACAAATAAGGGGTTAGCAATCTAAAGGGGGAGTCACATATCAGTTGATAAATGCTTAAAAGGGGTTCAAATTGCATGCATGGTTTCCAATTCTGAGTTGAATATGTTTAATTGTGAACTAGATTGACGATACTAGTCGATCCAGTGATTTGTGAGTAAAAGTTGAAAAGGAATTTCGACTCCAGGTATGTATGGCTAACTTTAACCTTCGTAGAATCCTCTGGTTGGGTTCGAGTATGTGGTATGTGTACCTTGTTTGGAAATATGTGAATTGACTGTTCAAACGTGTTAAGACGTGAGGCTTTATTCTCTGATTCTTCCTGGTTGATTGTCATGCTACTGTGTTGTCTGAAGTTGTAAAAGGTATTGATTTGTAATGAACGAAAGATTGATAATGTGCTGAAATGTGGGAATGTGTAAAATAGTTGAAATCCATACGTGGGAAGTAATGAAAAAGAGTATTGTGGAACAATGTAACTGAATTGAGCGATTGTGGAAACACCGTGTTCATGAAAATACTACTTGATGAGATTTATGGTGCCTTGGACCCAAATACATAAATTGTTGATATGAACTTGTACTCCTTGAAGTTATGATTCTTGTGATGTAATTGTTTGTGATTGTGTTGTGAATTAAAATTGTCAGGCGGGGTCGGGTTACGGCCCGCAACACGAAGTAATAAGGTTGATGGGTTGTGGTGATAAGGGTGGCTGATGTAATAAGGGTGGCCGAGGTAATAAGGATGAAATGTGATCGTTATCACTACTGAAATGAAAATCTATGAGCTCTTGAATATGATGATGTTGAAAGGGAAAAAGGAGAGATTGTGCATCTTGTTTGATTTTGGTTGTTTCCTTCCATGTGCATTGATTAATTGGTTCTATTGTGTTTCTTAATTGTGTATTGCTTGATTGTACATGGGATAAAGTTTGTTTACACATACTAGTACTATTCCACAGTACTAACGTCCCTTTTGCCGGGGGCGCTACATCTTTTATATGGATGTAGGTGGGTCCATAGCAGGTTGCTCAGCTCGCCGTTAGTGGTGCCTTATCCTCATCCTTTTCAGTTGTACTGGTGAGCCCTACCTCCTATCGGGGCCATGTGTAGTTCATAACATCTCCTCTTGAGTATATTATGTATTGTAAGGTATAGACGGGGCCTTGTTGCCGTCAAGTATTGTATAAGCTCCTAGTACTCTTAGAGGCTCCGTAGACACAATGTGGGTGCATATGTATATTTTGGGTAGTGGTTATATTTTCTCGTAATCGTGGTCCGTATTGGAAAGTGTTGTATCTATTATGTATGTTTTGGGAAATCTGGTATAATAATGTAAAATGAGGAAGAATTGGATTTATTATGGTAATCACACGCTTTTAAGCTTATCTCACTGCTTCACATAAATAATGGATGATGTAAACACGGGGAAACGCGTTGGGTAGGAAGGGCAAATCAGGTTCGCTTGACTGGGGTCACCCGGTTGAGTGCCGGTCGCGTCCCTCGATTTTGGGGCGTGACACTATCCTTAATGTTCCACTTCCATGGGTGGATAGGAGTTATTTGTCTTTTCCTCGGAGAATCATATTATCCATTAGAACCTTCATAACCAATGCGTGTTTTAATCCTAAATATTAAGATGTCCTAGATTCATGGTTTCACTCGCGAAAGGTTGGAATTAGATGTTTAAGATTTTGGGTCATATCATGAACATATTAGTTTGAGGGACAAGTTTATCGTGTCCCTAGTCCTATCACATAGGATCAACTATTGGGAAGGGGTTAAGCTGCCAGAATTATAACAATCTCACAAATGTTCACCTTCTTTTTCAACCTGCAGTCTCGGGGCATAGTTTCCTTGTGTCAAATATTGTCAATAGTGTAATGCAACTCCATGTATTTTTTAAACCTCTACCACCATAATGGTGAAAGAATCTTCTCATTTTGAGTTAAACTGATTTTCCTTACACTTAAGAAGGCAACTGGTGTCACGTACTTGGCTATCTGTCTTTCAGGCCTTCTATTGCCGAACAAGACACATATGGAATGAAACAATTATTATTGTCCTTTTCATGACTCATAGTCTTCCAAGAATAAGTGGTGCTAATGTCTTTATCCTCCCGACCATGCCTCATATATGTCACATGTCTAAAACGACTCATTTCATTTAAATCTCAGAATCATGAACATGGTCCGTACATTATCAATGCCTACTAGAATCTATGCCTCATTAGTCCAATCAATTATGTCATCACAATGAATAACCATGTCAGCATTATCAGTAGTAAGCTTCATGTCTCTTAGGATATATAACCTCACGATATACTCTGCTCGGCAGATTAATAGATTCTTGAATAATTCTAGCCCAATCTTGAACCTCGTTATTCCTTCTTATAGTAATCTATGGGGGTTGAAGGTTCAAACATACCAAATAAGAAGAATCATCCCAATATATTGGATAGGAAGTTTTATGGACATATTCAAGCCAACATATCTTAGAGTAATTGTTGGAGGTCGCCAAAGGTTTAGTTTGGGTGTTCGACGTAGGGATTTAGAGATGAAAAAAGCGAACGAGTTATTTTCAATATTTTCTCTATGAATATGTTGGGTGAATTGTTAATGAAGGTAAAGTATGTGTAGTCACATTAGGTCTTATGAAATATTGAAGGAAATAGGTCAAACTATGAGTATGATATTTCCCTATTATTGTCCTTTGTGCATCTGGTTTTTCATGTGTCTATGTCTAAGAAGGTAGTTGGAAATTCTTCGTCTATCATTCCAGTGAAAGCTAGTGAAGGTGAAGTTAATGGATAATTGGATTATGAGGGGTATTTGTTTTCCATCTTTGTTAGATAAAATCTGGACTTGAGACTTCCTCCGTTAAAATGCTATGGCGAAGTCTATGAGTCGAGAAAGTCACTTTGAAGGCTGAAAGCGTTGTGGAAAGAAAGTATTTTTTTTGGTTTTATTGTATATCAATTGTTTTTGATTTGAAAGGTACTTTCTAGGTGTTATGATTTAAAAATATGCAGTTTATGTCCAGATATCATTTTGATAATGCAGTGCCTGTAATGTTGAGATTTGTGTTATTGATATATATGTTGTGATGCTTTGTCGAGTTAAGGAAGTGCTGTTAGGATTTGTTTCTGAGATTCTCTGACAGGTCGATAGGCCCAGCTACAGGGGAGACCCTAGCTAAAGTTTTGAAAATTTATGGAGTTAGTAAAATTGGGATCTTTTGTTGTGTGGATGAGGATTTAAGTCACATTGGGTGTCTATGGCAGATTCTAACCCTCATTCGAGGACGAATGATCCTAAGCAGGGAGAATGAATGGACCCGTTAAAATATCCTATTGATTTAGATTTTTAAAGTACACTAATGGTACATGGGAATATCGTATCTGAGTATTAAAGGAGACCTATGAGATAGAACCATATTATTTTTACTTGAAAATACATATGGAGAGTTTTTTTGGGCATATTAAGGGGGGTTATAAGTGGGAAGAAGTGGTCTTGAACGAGTTGGAAATGTTAAGTGGAATAGGTTTCCAAATTTTCTCAACATTTGACTTTGAACGGGTATAACTCTCATAATATAAATATTTCTCCAATGAATATTTTCCTCTGGAGTCTAGCACTTTGAGTCTAGTTTCTAACGCATCAATTCGTTTGTCATTTGGACATTCCTAGTAAGAGTTATAATCACATTATCAAAGTTAGATCA
The DNA here is from genome assembly GCA_005239525.1 of Nicotiana knightiana. Classification (NCBI taxonomy): domain Eukaryota; kingdom Viridiplantae; phylum Streptophyta; class Magnoliopsida; order Solanales; family Solanaceae; genus Nicotiana; species Nicotiana knightiana. The sequence goes on from ML432877.1 coordinate 56,040, forward strand.
CGCAGCTATTTTGGCGTACATCGAAGTAAGGGTCACTTTGCCAGACAGGGTGCCGATCATGTCTTCCCTTGTATGTTGTGGGCAGTGAAGTGAGACTCAGTTTGCGAGACTGGGCGCACCCCAACTTCAGGTCTTTTTAAGTCATTTCGTGGGCTCATTTCCCCCATTTGCACTTGGATGAATTTTAGATCTTTCCTCCACTATCTCAAGACACCCAACTCCTCCCATCTTCAAGATTTTCAAGAAATTTCTTCAAGAACTCAAGGACGGTTTTGCAAGATATATTTTAAAAGATTGAAGTTTCTTAGTGTAGTGAGTCATTGTAGTACCATTAAGGGGCGAATTTGAGGTGGTTCCATAGCAGGAGGCATTGATTAGTGATAGCAGTACCTCCTCCTCTCAGCTGACTTGGTGAGCTCCACTTCATATCGAGGTGTTGTGTCTTTTGGCTTCGTGTGTATAATATTTGAGGTATAGCCGGGGCCTTGTCGCCGACACTATATTTTCATTCCTATCTAGTAGAGGCTCCATATACATAGTGCGGGTTGTATATGGGTGTTGGGAAAGTTAAACAAGTTATGTTGTGTTTTGATCACTTGTTCCACTTCAAACTATGAAAATGTGTGTATTTTGAGACTTATTAAATAAAGTAACCAATGGTAATGGATTTGGCAGTGCCTACATAATTCCCTTATTTTTTAAGTAACTAAGTTATGTATTATCTTTAAATCATGGGTGAGTTTTTCTAGAAAGGAATTGAACAGGCTTAATCGGTCGGGTTATCTCGGTTGAGCGCCGGTCGCGCTCCCCGAGGACGGGGTGTGACATATTGACTGAGGCTTGGCATGAGTGAAATGACCCCAGATTGGTGTTTTCATGACTTCAATAGGTTCATATAGTGATTTTAGACTTAGACGTATACCCGGATTCGAATTCTGAGGTTCTTAGGTTGATTTGGCTCATTTTGCATGAGATTAAGCATTGTCTCTTTTTCTTGCATAAGGCCAAGCATTGCCTTTCTTTGCCTGAAACTAAGCATTGTCTCCTCTTCTTGCCTGAGGCTAAGCACTGCCTCTCTAATTGCATAAGGCTAAGCGTTGCCTTTCTTTGCATTAGACTAAGCATTGTCTCCTTTTCATGCATGAGGATAAGCATTGCCTCCCTAATTGCATAAGGCTAGGCGTTGCTTTTATTTGCATGAGACTAACCATTCTCTCCTTTTCTTGCATGAGGCTAAGCATTGCCTCCCTAATTGCATAAGGCTAAGTGTTGGATATCCTTGAATCGAGGCTAAGCATTGTCTCCTCTTCTTGCATAAGTCTAAGAATTGCCTCCAAATCACATAAGGCTAAGCGTTGCTTTTTCCGTGCATAAGACTCAGTACTATCTCCACTACGCTGCCTAAAACCTAGTACTATCTCTTCGTTCACCTAGGGATAAGCAGTGCCCTAATCTTATACAAGATTAAGTCTTGTCTTGTCTCATCTTCTCATATGCCCAAACATCATATCTTTGCATTTCATGGGCTGAAACATCGCCATTTTGTCCAAAGGAGTCATAGTCCAAAGAAATCATGTCGCACCCCCTTTTTCTCGCGAAATCGGGTTTCGACATTTTTTGAGATAACTCATATTTTTTAAAGGGTAGGGAATTGGAATTGAAAGAGTCACAACCTAACGGATTAAGGTGCATTAGGGCACGTAGAGCAGATAACTCATATAACTAGTTTACATCACCAGAGATCGGGTAAGGGCTCAAGTTACCTCAAGGGAAAGGTGTTAGGCACCCCTCGAGGTCCACAATGGTGGGTCCCCACCGAACTTAAATTAAGCGAATTAGTCTAAGCAATTTGGACAAATAAAATACTCGATTTATTTTAGAACATGAATGGGGGCGTCCTATGTTTTTTTAGCCTATAGGATCACCCCGTGCAATACTTTGTAACTCCCTCAAGTCGGGGTGTTACTCATAGTACTTAGCACACAGACTATCATCTCCTTACTATCCGATTACTATCTTTAAGTTGATACTTAAGTGTTCTAGTTGATTCTAGCTCGTTACGTATGCGTGCACTACCCGTCCCTTATCTATGGCCCTGGAGGTATTAGGACCTCTATTTGGGATAGTTCTAGACCCAGCTTATGTTGCTCAAAAATGTAAAATCTATGCGACAAGCAAAAAACCAATTAGGACTTTCAGATAAAAATCAAATATAGGCTCATATTGACCTCCAAACATAAAACTGCAAATGCATGCTATCGAATAACCAAACTTTATTAACCTTAAAATCCTATAGGCAGGATATCTATGTGAGAAAACAGAGTGCAGAGGTAGTTTAATTAAGGCGACTGTTAAGACATGTTGATTACCTACTAATTTTATTCAGTATAATCTAGGCACATCAGGCACTAATACATCATAAATATAAACCCAGAATTATTATTAAGTCCCACAAGTATATTGCCTAAGTGATTAACAATGGAGATTGAATTCATAACCAATTAATGGAATCCTATAGGCATGATTTCTACACGTTTAATGGTTACAGGCCTATAAACATGATTTCTAGGTGTAGCACTGATTTTAACTTTATAGAGACATGTTTTATTTTCCTTTTTAATCCTATAGGCATGATCTCTACACGTTTAATGGTTACAGGCCTATAAACATGATTTCTAGGTGTAGCACTGATTTTAACTTTATAGAGACATGTTTTATTTTCCTTTTTAATCCTATAGGCATGCTCTCTAATTATTGTACTGACTTAAGTCCTATAGGCGTGCTTTCTAATTATTGTACTGACTTAAGTCATATAGGCATGATTTCTAGGTTTGAAACTGGTTTTAGTCCTATATACACAATATCTATTACTGAATTGATTTAAACACTACATGCATGATCTCTGGGTGTGAAACTAATTTTTTATCCTATAGGCATGATATCTATTAAACCATGGATGGGCAGCCATTATGCAGATTGCCAGGAACACGATTAAATCAAACATCAAGGTCCTATAGGCATGATTAATAATGCACATTTGTTGATCTTATGAACAAGATTTCTTGATACACCCCATGTTTTCGTACGTGAGAATACGTTGTAAGTCAATTGATGTAAGATCACAAATAAGAATATATTTGGAAGCATATAAATTAAGCTAATCATGTTACCTTGGAGGTTACAATTATTTAATATCATGAATAACGAGTACCAAGAGGTCTGGAAATCTCAGAACCTAAACCAATTGAGGAAAATAAGTTTCGTCGAAATTCGACAAGTTAGGAATGTTATAACATGTACTTTAGGGTGAGACTATGGTTATTACATGATAATGAGGTTATGCTTGGAGTTTGTTTTGTCTTATGATATTTGTGTGCTACGTTTTGAAGTCAAACAAGTTGTGGAACAAAAGTTGGCAAAGGTCTTCACAAGTTACATTCATAATGTGCTGAAAATTAGGTCAAATGCAGCTGATATTTTCTATCAATATACTTGGAATTAGGGGATGATATACCTATCAAATTGAATATCTACGAGTCTAGTTTCTGACTCATTTAACCGTTTATCAATACGACATCGTAGTAGATAGATGTTCGCATTTTTGCGAGACTGCACAAAGCAGCTCCCATGGGACCCATAAAGTCGGTGTAAACTCCAACTTGTATTTAAGTCAATTCTAAATAGTTTTCACTCATTTTTATAGTCAAAAACAGTTGCTAAACTCTCCTAAATTCTCTCCAATGTTTCCTCCATGATTCTAGGGTGAAAACCTAAGATAAAAACATGAATCCAACGCTAGAAACCCCGTGGTGCTTGCTAGATCGTAGTTCTTCTTCTTGTGGCTCTTATGGAGGGTTCTTCAAAGTGAAATAACCTCATGTCTCGTCTGGTTCTTGTTTATTAAGGTAATAATCAGTCACTCCTTCATATGTATTAGATTTTCAAGGTGAATTACAAGTGTTTACACTCCAACTTGAACACCAAAAGTTGATTCAAGAAGAGAATACAACACCTATAGTGTTGTGGTGTCATTGAGGATAATCATGGGCTGTATTTGGCCGAAATTTCAAGTGGTTGATACTGTCTAAGGTGAGTATAACAGCCTACTAATCGTGTGTAAGCTTGCTTGTATGTTTATTAAGTTTTTAGGATAATAAACTACAAGATAATACTTGGATTAGCTTAAGTCACTTCTATGGTGTTGTATTGCCATTGAGGGCTGTTATAAGCTAAATATAACTTGGATTTAAACTTTAAGTTACTGTAGGATTTATTTAAATTTTTTTCTTACAGGTGCTTAAGGTTATCTTGATGTTGATTAAGTTAAATGGTTGGACTAGACATGAACTAGTGAATTAAGTTGTAAAATGAAGAAAGTTGGAGTTGTGGATTGTTTCCTTTGATATAAATATATGGTATAATGATGGAATCATAGATGAATTACTTCATTATCATATTAATGATGTTGTTAAGTTAATGTAAGAAGTCTATAAAGTGTGATATGGGTTAAACGGATTCCAATCTAGCTTGCCGCTCAAAATGATTGTTGAACGAATCGGAGAGTTTGTTGTGAATTGTATTGTTGTTGTTTAGGCTATTTGGTGACTTTTGGTAACATATGGGATGTATTAAAAACAAGGTAGGTGCTGTCCGTTTTCTTGTATAAAATTGGTTTTGAAATATGAGAGTTACAATGCGTATATGATAACGACGAAGTCGAGTTCTCATTGTAGACATAAGAAGATCATATCGAGGTTTGTTGACAATTGGAGAGAAGATTGCAAAGGTATGTTAAGGCACTTTCTTCTCTCTTTTGGCATGATCTAAAGTGAAATGAACGTAAACCATATGCTATTTCATAATGAATCTACTCCTAGAAACTAAGGTTGCCCATGTTTTTCTTTCCTTACAAAGTTATTCTACGAAAGTATGTAAGATCCTTGAGTCCTAGTGAAGTTCATATTGATGGTATGGTGTCCATAATGTTAATCGAAGGTGCAACTACCTTACGTCACTCCGAAAGGTTTAGAGCGTGATTTCATGAGTCTGGCATGCATTATATATAGTATCTATTTTACTCTACCGAGCCGCGCTATAGTCGGCCGGGTACAGAACCTATTGTGAAACCACTGATCAGTTGGGTTTACCGAGCTCCACGTGACCGTATACAATTCTATCGAGCCTTATGATGGCTGGGTATGCTTTTACCGAGTCTTCTTTGAGGCCGGGTATGATATGATGATGATGATTCCCACAGAGGCGGATGTGTTTAAATGATTATGTATATATATGTATCACGCATTTCATATCACTATCTCTTAGAGGCACTCACATGCTACATGTTGTATCTCCTATATCTCACTTTACATTACTGTTCTATTTTATGCTTTTCTGCATTACATACAAAGTACTTTATTCGTACTGACATCCCTATTGCCTGGGCATGCTGCGTTTCATGCTCGCAGGTCCCTATAGACAGGTTGACGGTCCTCCTAGTAGGCTATCAGCTCAGCGGAAGGTGTTGCTACACTCCACTTGCTCCGGAGTTGCCTATATTGGTCAGTATTTAGGACATGTATTGACTGGTATGGCGGGGCCCTGTTCCAACCTATATGACATTTATATAGTCTTAGAGGCTTGTAGACAGATGTTAGGTATATGGATACTTGTATGGCCTTTTGTTCCTATGTTTTGAGTTTACAAATGATCATGTCATCCATATAGGCCCGTATGTCACATGTATAAGTTTCTATATCATGTTTGGTCATCCTATGTCTAGTATGCACTTATATTTTATTCTTGTTATCTTATGATGGCCCTTTTGGCCCATTTACCCATGATAGTACGATAAGAAAGATATCTTATGTTGGTACTCAGTTGAGTAAGGTACTGGGTGCCCGTCGCGGCCCATAGGTTGGGTCGTGATAGAAGTGGTATCAGAGCAGTTCTGTACTAGGGAGTCTACAAGTCGTGTCTAGTAGAGTCTTGTTTATGGGTGTGTTGTGCACCACACTTATAAGCAGGAGGCTACAGGTCATGACTGTCACTTTTTCTTTTTACTCTAGACCGTGTGGTAGAGTTCAGTTGTAAGAAATAAATCTCCTAAATTCTATTATTCATAATACAATGATGCTTACATCTAGAAAGACAATTGGTAAGAGATTGTATGTGTTTGTAGAAGAGTTGAGTTAGAGGAACTCGATTTTGCATCATGCTTATGATGAGTAAATATGAGGTCTTCAGTAGATTATATGTATACTAAGACGTCTAAGCTTCTTGATAAGGAGCCCTAAGGAATTCATATCTATCCACCAAAATGGTAAAAAAAAGGGAGAGAGAATGTTAGGCGTCCCAAAGAACTAGTGAGATGAAGCAGGGGGAGCTAAAAGTTTAAGAACGTTTTGTTGGAGTCTTTAGAATAAGGTGAAAGACAGAAATATTAGCAGGAGAATAAGAAGAGATTAAATGAAACATTTTACGTAAGATGTAATAAATGGGTGACAATGGTAAATCAAAATATGACAGAATGACAGGGTCTATAGTCAAGTGAAGGAAAAGATAAGAAGAGACATGCCTTGAAACAATAAAAGTATAAGCCCTAAAGTCATATCCTCATTTTGAGAAATAAGTTGCTGAGTTCAACGTGATTACCAGAAGGAAAAGTTAGACCCCCGAGTAATACAAATTAGTATAGGATAGTAAAAAAAATCGAACATGAATTAGGGATCGAAGGAATTGGTAATAGTCGGCATCATTTCAGAGATCGTGTTTCAAAAATATTAGAATGAACAATAGAAGAATAACCTTTAAAGGTTATTTACGACGCTTCCCTAAAGCAAGCACTATGAGCAGAGTTAAGCTTAAGGGACTAAATGTGCCAGTTACACCAGGTGTCACGCTTGTGCGTAAGAAATTCAACTATCCTTGATATAGAAGGGTTACCGCAAGACGAGTAATATGTCAGTGAAAATGTGAAAAACAAATGCCAAAGATGAAGAGGTAACTATCGAATGGTAAAGGAAGAATGTGGTAAAAAGGTGAAAGGAATGAGATTTCATTTATTCAGATCCTACAAATATAATATGACTCCAGAACATTATTGATGTTTTAGACGTCACTACTACACAATATTATAAGTTAATTGTGCAGTACCCAATTTTTGAGTGTTGTCTAATAAGAACCTGGTTCTTCTTGGTGTACTAATTACTACTATTTTCGGAATATTAAAGCAGTAAACTAAAGACACAAATATTTTACGTGAAAAACACCTGGCTCAAAAGGTGAAAAAACCACGACCTACTCCTCTATAGGATTTTCTCAAACACTTCACTAAAAACTCTGAGCCAAACGGACTTACAAAATAAACTGTTTTGTAATCCTAGGATTAACTCTAACCCTATGTAGTAACTAGCCTCTAGCTAATTTCTACCAGCTTCAAGTTAACTCTAACTTGAACAAAGGTGTACCTATTACAATTTGCTTCCAAAAAGCTGAAAAGATACAATGTTAAAACTCCTACTACAACCAACTACACTCAATGATAAACAATGGAACTGCTTCTTCTAGTTGAACTGTAGCCGTTGCACAATACTTCCACTTGCAAATATCTGGGAATTTTGCTTTCGGAACTTGATTCAATTTAGTCTTTGTGCGTCGATCTGTGTGTGTTGTATTTCAGCAGTAATACTTTAGGTATTTATAGAGTCAGTTGTTGAGCTTGTCTTCTAATTCCAGTTCAACTCTACTTGGGTAAACCAATTCGAACCAAACTTAACTTCCTTCCTTTATTTCTGTCCTAGCTGAATTTAACTTCTGTCATCTTTATCAGTTTGCAATCTTTTCGTATTAGGAGACATCCTCTTAGTTCTTTGATACTCAGCAACCACTGATATCTTCTATGCTTGTACGATTCTTATGCCAACTGCTCCGTTCAGGTGTGTATGCTTTGATGGACCTGGTTCAACTTGTCAATATTTTTCAATCTTCAAAACCCATTTAGTGACATGGGCCAACAAATTACCCCTTTTTGATGATGACAAACTCTGTGCTTTTATACTGTATACACTTCAAAAACTTTGTATATTTTTAAGCATTAATCATTGAGAACTAGGTTCATTATGTTATAAATATCACACAACACATCTTTCCCCTTTCGGCATCATCGAAAAGTTGCAAAATGATACTTACCAGTTTTAATTCTTACTCATGGCCAATTTAGGCAACTGCAGGAGCAAACATGATTAATCATCACAAGAAACTAATAATGTAAGCTAAATAAAAAATTGAGACATTTTTCAAAACATCAAGATTTCAGTGATTAACAGGGATGATCAACACCGAAACAGATTAAAATCAAAATATCCAAAACATGAGAAAAACAGAATAAGAACTGAAAGAAAAATTAGACACTGTCCCGAACTGGGCACTTGATTGGTTTGGAGGGGGTAGCACTGGACATTCCTAAGGCTAGGAGGGTGCACATGAGGTTGAGTTCTTGTTTTGTAGAAGGGACATCATTTGGTGTAAAACACCTTCATTTTCCTCCTTCTCCTTTGCTCACTCAGCTTTGAGAGCATCACGCTCAGCTTCCACCTCAACTAAGCGAGACTTCAATCGAAGGATCTCCATATCCTTTAACTCGCTTTCCTGCACCAGAGTACGGACCTTGCTGTTGACTGGTTGCTTCCGAGATGAACCAGGTTCATCTGCCGGGCCATTGACAGTATAATCACAAGACAACAGAACGTCCTTCCCAAAGAAATCCTTAGCAGTAGCCATCTCAGCCTTCTTTGTAGGAACTCCAAAATGAGCAAGAACTGCAGTCAGAATAAAGACATAGGGGATCGCATGGGCTTTGGTGCCATTCACCACTCTGTCCAAAAGCTGGATGATAAAAGCTGGTGAATTGATCTGATTGTCTCTGTACAGATACACCATGAGGGTTAAAATCCATGTAGTTAGTAGTGTGTCTTCATTCTTGTTTGGGCAGCAGGAATTTGATCACAAATTCAAAGAACATTTTGTGCTCAGGCTTTATCGCACTCTTGTACACAGCCCTGGGTTCATGCTCCTTCTCATTTTCGCAGAAGAATCTAGTGATATTGAGAGCTGAGGCCATTCAATCTAAACAAGGCCATCTCTGCCTCGTGTAGTCTTCATAACACTCAGGTGGAATGTCTAGAATGACTCCCAGTTCTTGAGCATCAAAGGAGACTTCAACTCCCTTGACCAATGAGGTGACCATGCCTCCAATGACTATGGCATTTCCCACGAACATCACAACATCATTTCTAACCAGCCTGCCTTCCATGCGAAGGACTATGTCCTTCCAGCCCTGCGCTGCCAGAGAATCCAGTAAATACCTCATTCCAGGCTCCTCTAAATCCTTCAGCAATTTTCACATCAAGATTTTTCTCTTGCCAAACATGGAAACTCTGTCAGTAAAAACTTCTCCAACAACCTTCTATTCCTCTCCACTCCATTCTGGTTCATCATCCCTCTCAACAATCTGTACTTTCTTCACCTTCTTTATCTTAGACCTTATCCTCGAAGCAGTACTCCTAGTGGTGATGGACACAGTAGCTGACTTCTTTGAAGAAGTCTTAGCCTTTTGGGGCTTGGGTGTCTTGATAACTACTAGAGCAGCCTCCTTTTCTTGTTGGACCAAGTCTAACAATACTTCATGATCAACAATAACAGGTTCCCCCACCTTTGCCTTCCCCTTCTCTGCCTTCTTTATTTTACTCTCTTGCAGAGCTTTTTCCAATTTCTCCTCCTCTTCTCGTACAATATTTCTCGTAGCACGTACCTTAGGAACAAGTATACCCCCATAATCAGCACTCTTCCTTTTCTTTGAAGGAACTGAGGCTTTAGACTTTTTGGACTTTGGAGTCCTTCTCTTCTTGGGGTTGTATGAGTCCCCCAGCTTCTTCAGTCTTTCAGCCAAAGTTTCTTCCCCAGAAGAAACATGTTCATCTATTTCCTTCATTAACTTCTCCAACCCAGCAGCAACTTCCTCAACATCAGTACTTCCCCTTAAAACCATGACATCTTCTTCAAGATTTTCAAGAACGGGGCCACAAATTGCAAGCGTGGTACCATCCTCCTTGGATCCCCTCACATCTACTTCTCCCTCGTTCTCAAGATTTTTCTCTTTCCCAAATTTTCTTTGCCTTCTTGGCACTTCCACATCCACCGTAGAACCCACCAACACAAATCAATTTTTAGCAGAATTTAAATCAGAGGTAACTTCAGTATTACCTTTCTCAGCAATGGATGAACCAGGTGCTTCATCTTCATTGGCTGATTTGAATGAATCATTGGATGATTATGGTTTAGAGCATTCCTCAGCACGTAAGAATTCTTCCAAGAATTTTGCTCTTGAACCAGATGCCACAGATTTGCGTGCAAGAACCTTAACACGACGGGCTTTAGGGGCTGGGGTAGGGTTTGGTGTGGGTTCAGGGATTGTAGAGTGTTCTGGGGTTGATGATTTTTCAGAAGACTCGGAACTATAAATTGAGGCAGAGTTTGAGTCGGATTCATAGTTTCCCCCACCATAATCTCTGTTTGGGGATGAGTCGAAAGAAGTTGGTGGAGGAGACGACATGATCTTGATTTTGTTAGAGAGAGAAGAAAATAAAAGGCAGTAGGGATTTTGAGTTGAGTAAGTTGAACAAGGTTCGATTTTTGCTTTATGAACAATGTGTAATGATGGCCTATTTATAACTTGTGGCTGGGGAGATTACAACGAAAGTGTATTAATCCAAGTAGGATCCTAATCGATTAAGAACTGTCAGCGATTGGACACTAATTAGACATTCCCCTTAACACTAGGCTAATTAATTGGGATGGGACTTCTTGAAAATGGTTCATTATTTGGGTAAGTACAAGAATTGAATTTGAACTATAAATGGATAGAGTCCTGCTCATGTATTGCTGTAATTAAATTAATATATATATGGAGATGAGAACGTACCTTGTCAGTCACGTAAACCAGCATGAATGAACCAGGTTCATCCTGTTAAAAATCTTTATTTTGCCTCTATTCACAAAGATAGAGAAACATCATTAGTGACTAGGGAATCATATTAATACATGGCAAAAGAGTATGGCAATAAAGACATAATACTGAGCAATGATTAATCTGATTAAGTACCTAATTAAATATTTCTGGGAAAAAAAACTTTTTTTTCAATTATATTTTTCAATTAGTGATCTTAATCATCCCTAATTGAAGCATGTTTCTCTCATAATGCTCCCTACTCAATGCTTTGGTAAATATATCAGTAATTTGACGATCAGTAGCACAGAATTCGATTGAGATCATTCCCTTTTCATAGTTATCCCTCAGGAAATGGTGCCTAACATCTATGTGCTTAGTTCTCTTGTGATGAACCGGGTTCTTAGTCATACTAATTGCACTAGTGTTATCACAGTTAATAGAAATGCATCAAACGCACACAGATTTTTCAAGGAGGATCTAGTTTTGATTCCAGATCTCAAGTCTGTTATGATGTTCTCAAAAGGGTGAGAAATCTGATATCTGTGTGGTTTGAGTACCAGTTGTTCACTTCTGGATTGTTCCATGTTGTCTTGTAGTTGTGGAACAGGATCAGGGCCAGTATTTTCATGTAGAATTCCCCTTGTCGAGTTGCGTGGGGTTGTTGAACCTGGTCCATCACCTGTTCCATCCGTCATAGGTGCTTCAATGTGGTCATTTCTCCTTACCAGTCCAAGCTCCTCATCTTCGGGTTCCTGTCTCTCAGATAAAGTGTTAGTTTCATCAAAGACAACATGTACACTTTCTTCTACGCACATAGTTCTTTTATTGTATATTTTATAAGCTTTGCTATGGATTGAATATCCCATGAACACTCCCTTATCACTTCTGGGATCAAATTTCTTAGAGAATCTTTGCCATTATTATGCACATAACACTTGTATCCAAAAGCCCTAATATGGGATATGTTGGGCTTTTTCCCTTTAAGTAATTCATAGGGAGTTTTCTCTACTAGAGGTCTGGTCATGCATCTATTAATAATGTAGCATGCAGTGTTAATTACTTCTGCCCAGAAGCTGTGAGGTAGTTTGCTTGATAGAAGCATGGTTCTTGCCATGTCTTCAAGAGTTCTGTTTTTCCTTTCAACAACCCCATTTTGCTGTGGGGTTCTAGGAGCAGAAAAATTATGATTAACACCATGTTCATCACAGAACTCAGCAAACTTAGTATTCTCAAATTCAGTACCATGGTCAGATCTTATTGATGCCAGTTGATGTCCTAATTGATTTTGAGTTTTCTTGACAAATGAGGTGAACATATCAAATGCTTCATCCTTAGATGACAGGAAATAAGGTCCAAGTGAACCTTGAAAAATCATCAACTAGCACCATCACATATCTCTTACCACCTCTACTTAAAGTTCTCATAGGACCACATACATCCATATGAACCAGTTCCAACGTCCTGGTGGTATTGACCATTTTCTTGCATTTGAAAGAGCACCTTACCTGCTTCCCCTTGGCACATGCCTCACAAACTTTGTCTTCCTTGAACTTAATGTTAGGAAGTCCTACCACTAAGTCCTTAGAGACTAGTTTGTTAAGCTCAGTTAGACTTTCATGACCAAGTCGTTTGTGCCACAGAAGAGGATCACTGTCCAACACACTTAGACAAGTGAGTTCATTTTCAGACAGTGTGTAAAAATCTATGACATAGATGTTATTCATTCTTTTTCCCTCCAAAACAATCTTATCAGTAAGCAGATTAATCACAAAACATTTTGCGGAAGTAAAAGCAACCAGGCTATCTCTGTCACATAGTTGTGATATACTGATCAGACTATATTTCAAGCCATCTATTAGATACACATGTTCAATAGATTGTGTATCATCCTTACCTACCTTACAAACCCCAATAACTTCTCCTTTATTTCCGTTTCCAAATGGGATATTTCCTCCTTTGGGACTTTCAAGTGAAAGGAATTTTTCCATGTTTCCAGTCATATGCTTTGAGCAGCCATTATCCAAGTACCAAATCTGGCTGCTTCCTCTAACTTGAACCTACACAAGGAAATCAGGGGTTAGTTTTAAGAACCCAAACTAGTTTGGGTCCTTTTCTATGAGAGAATGGATGAATCAGATTTTTTCTGGCCCAGTTTGGTAGCCAGTTTTTCTTTTTAATGAATCTCTCATTTTTCTGACTGGCCTTCTCTTTTACAGCACACTCATATTTATAGTGGCCAGTCTTCCCACAATGGGTGCAAATTTTATTTTCAGGGAGAGTGAGATACTTGCTTTTGGGATCCCACTTAGGCAATTGACTCCCAAGACCAATCCCTCTTCTGTTTCTATTGTGATTCTCTTGAAGCCATATCAGGGCGTCAGAGGATTTACTCCATTTACAGGTTCGATCTAATTCATGTTTGACTTTGCCAAGTTGTTCATTAAGAGTTCTTATTTGCTCGTCCTTGGCATACATATTATCTTTTAATTTTACTATGTTTTCTTCTAACATGACATGAGAGTTATCAACTACATTTTTACTAGATCCTAGTCTTAACTTTAAGTTTTCAGATTTTTGCTCTAGAATCTCAGTTTCGAGTGGATGAACCTGGTTCATCAAGACAGTGTTTTTCTTTTCAAATTCACTGACCCTTATCTGCAGGTCCATGTATTTTTCTTTTAGCATTGCACACTCTTTAGATAGTTGATCCTTCTCTTTGGTTGTTTCCTCAGAATCATCTATGAAGTCAAGTAGCAACTCAGAGAGTTTCTCCTTAGATAAAAACTTTATTTTAGTTTTAAGTTTTGAGACACTTACCTCTGGTTCTTCATAAGCCTCCTCATCAGATTCGCCAATTTCCATGAGAGCCTGATCTTCTGTCTCACCATCTTCTGATTCTTCATCTAAACTTTTCCCCCAAGCAGAAACCATAGCCTTTGTTGTGTTTGTCTTAGGTTGAACCTATTCCTTCCTTCTGTTCCTTCTCTCATATCTTTCCTTTTTCAACTCTACTTCCCACTGAGGACAGTTTTTAATAAGATGGTCAGTCTTACCACATTTATAGCATCCCTCATTAGCTGACCTTTCTGGTGCATTTACCTTATTGAAGTTTCCTCCCCTTGAGATGCCCTTCTTCCTCATGAGAAAGGTTCTGACTTCTTTGGTTATCATGGCCATCTCATCCTCCTCCAGATCAGCTCCCTCAGTGATCCTCAGTGCTAGACTTCTCTCTTTCTTTGGGGCATCCATCTTCATGATTTGCCTTCTGAGTTCATAAGCAGTGAGGTTTCCAATCAACTCATCCAGTCTAAGGGTTGCCATATTTTTGGATTTCTGGATAGCAGTGATCTTGCTTTCCCAGGAGATAGGCAGAACCCTTGTCAAGAACTTTTCTACCTTGTCTTCTTCAAGTATGATTCTTCCAAGAGACTTGAGTTCATTTGTCAAGGTTGTGAACCTTGTGTACATTTCCTGAATTGTCTCTCCTTCTTTTATAGTGAAGTTTTCATACTGAGAGTATAGTAGTGTACCTCTAGGCCTCTTCACTTGAGTTGTTCCTTCATAGGCTACTTGTAGAGTATCCCAGATTTCCTTGGTAGTGGTGCAGCTTTGGATTCTAAGTATTCATCTGGTCCTAATCCACACACTATCCACTTCTTTGCTTTGGCATTCTTCTCCCAATTCTTCAGATCTACAGCCGTGCAGTCAACCCTAGTCTTAGGTACATCTACACCTTCAACAGTATTCTTCATTGTTGCAAGTGGTCCATCAGTGACTATGTCCCAGAGTTTATAGTCCTCTCCAATAAGATGGTCCTTCATTCTATTCTTACACCAAGAATAGTACTGGCCATTGAAGAGTGGTGGCCTTGCAGTTGATTGACCTTCCCAGTTCCCAGTTCCCAGGTGGTGCACTCATCTTGATCTTTTGCAAAGTGTTAGTCTTTTCAAGGATAACCTACTCTGATACCAATTGATGTTTTAGACGTAATACTACACAATATTATAAGTTAATTATGCAGTACCCAATTTTTGAGTGTTGTCTAATAAGAAGAACCTGGTTCTTCTTGGTGTACTACTTACTACTATTTGTGGAATATTAAAGCAGTAAACTAAAGACACAAATATTTTACGTGGAAAACACCTGGCTCAAAAGGTGAAAACCCCACGACCTACTCCCCAGTAGGATTTGCTCAAACGCTTCACTAAAAACTCTGAGCCAAACGAACTTACAAAATAAACTCTTTTGTAATCCTAGGATGAACTTTAACCCTATGTAGTAACTAGCCTCTAGCTAATTTCTACCAGCTTCAAGTTAACTCTAACTTGAACAAAGGTGTACCTATTACAATTTGCTTCTAAAAAGCTGAAAAGATAAAATGTTAAAACTCCTACTACAACCAACTAGACTCAATGATAAAGAATGGAATTGTTTCTTCTAGTTGAACTGTATCCATTTCACAATACTTCTGCTTGCAAATATCTGGGAATTTTGCTTTTAGAACTTGATTCAATTTAGTCTTTATGTGTCGATCTTTGTGTGTTGTATTTCAGCAGTAATACTTTGAGTATTTATAGAGTCACTTGTTGAGCTTGTCTTCCAATTCTAGTTCAACTCTACTTGGGTAAACCAATTCGAACCAAACTCAACTTCCTCCCTTTATTTATGTCCTAGCTTAATTCAACTTCTGTCATCTTCATCAGTTTGCAATCTTTTCTTATTAGGAGAGATCCTCTTAGTTATTTGATACTCAGCAACCACTGATATCTCCTATGCTTGTACAATTCTTATGCCAACTTCTCCGTTCAGGTGTGTATGCTTTGATGGACTTGGTTCAACTTGTAAATATTTGTCAATCTTCAAAACCCATTCAGTGACATGGGCCAACAATTATGCAAACATGACACTGTGAAGAATCAATAAGGGTTTCGCACTTGATGATATTGTTAAGTAAGTGGGAATGAACACTTGATACATAAGGATCTCGTACGAGAGGTAAGTTAAGACAAAGAGCATAACCTAAGAGGCATTACATAAAATACAGATATGAGAGTGGACCAACGGGTAGTCTGTAGTTGATTTAGGAAGAGCCTAGTTATGGCTAGATAGGAGGATACATACAAATCATTAGATCATGCAAGATAAACGTAGTGAAACCTAGCATAGGAAATTTAGCCTCTCAGATACGACATAATAATCCTCGAGAAATATTCAGATAGGAATTGGGGTAGTAGAAGGTACCAAATAAGTGTTACAAAAATAAAAGGGAGTGCCACTAGGGAGACAACTAAAAAATCAATTCAGAAGCAACCCTACCAGCACGAAGGTGCGAAGGTAAGTAACTAAGGATAATGATAGGTGAGTAAGAACATCAGAAATACCGTGGGGTATACAATGTAATAAGCTCGCAGCTTTATAAGAGTCAGAAGTTCTTCCCTAAGCACTGCAATGAAAGACTAGCTGAGGAAATAAGGAAGAAGGTTTCAACATAAGCATAGTGACCTAAAGAAGAAATGATCTTGTAACAGCAGTCTCACTATAATATTGTATGCACTCCATAAGAAAAGGGCACCTATCGTGGCTAATGAACGGGGAAAAAAAATCAAAAGTTGATAATTGAGATCATATTAGTTACAATGAACTCCCGTATTCGCGGGCACTAAGATAAGCCAAGTATTCATGCAGCAAGTGGCAGAACAACAGGAAAAGTAATTGCTTACATTTAAAGACAACTAAAAAGGCATGACATGAATTTATGGTGCTAGCATGTTAAAAAGAAGGTTGCGAGTAGTATAAATCGATATGTGTAGGTCACAATCTAAACTATGGTAGAGCAACAAGGTTTTGGCTAGATATGAGTAAGGATAAGAAAAGGTGAGTGAGAAGGTGACGAGAATAGGTAAGTCCTCGGTATTAAACCCATCACAACAAGAGAACTGATGGTTTCCATAAAGTTATAAAAAGCTCAGTCTACCATGAATGAACTTAAAGGAGTTTTTTACTAGGAGCATTTAGAAGAGATGGAATGCTACCCTGGTAGTAAAGTAAGGGTTTAATTGTGATAAATAATAACAGGATGACGTTTAGGCCTTTGATTGAGTAATGATTTTGAGAACAAGGATTTCATGAACTGCACGGGATTAGAATACCCCCATAGGATGAATCACATTGGGATGCTATGAAATATAGTTATTGGAGTATAGTATCATCCCTAAGTGGATTAGGAAAATCATTTCAGATATTCCCCGATGAGAAGTGAGCCCTCGTGACTATATATTACATAAGAGGTTTCAAGTTATCAGTGGTAGATTATTGATCAACATCAAGGTGAATCAACAATAGATGGATGAAAGTTAAAAATATGAGATGAGATTAGGCTGTCATTATTAAGATGAACAGTATTAAGGAAGCACTAAATGTCTTAGATTCATAAATATATGATAAGCGGTGAGAGAGTAACCTAGAGTTGGGTGGCAGGCCTCGATAGTAATAAACTAAAATAAGAGTTATGGTACATTATGACCTACCTAGTTGTGGTAAAGCCATTAGCATAGATAACTGAGGCTATGAAACAAGATATAGCAAAAGTCGTAAGTTGAACAAACTACCAAGCAAAGAACTTTAGTACACTTATAGATGCCCAGAGGGACAGTTTGTCATAGTACCATATATGTTCACAAAGTGAAGCCTAGAGATTGGTTAAAAGCTAGCATAAAAGGGAGATAAGAGTCGCATTGGCGCACATTCAAGGTTAGAATGTTACAAGCTGCATGAAAGAAGGTAGAAACAGTTACGATATTGGAAGAATTTCGACCACAAGTCATGGTGTGAGAAAGAGTTCTAAAGGGTGGAATGCCCTAGTCATTGGATTTATTCACCGAACAACTCCCATGATGGAAAAGACAATATTAAAGTATTCATAAGAGCTATTGATTAAGATAAGGATAAGTGCAATAGTCAACATTCGAGGACGAATGTTCCAAAGGGGAGAATGATGTTACACCCCATGTTTTCGTACGTGAGAATACGTTGTAAGTCAATTGATGTAAGTTCAGAAATAAGATTATATTGGAAGAATATAAATTAACCTAATCATGTTAACTTGGAGGTTACAAATATTTAAGACCATGAATAACGAGTACCAAGAGGGTTGGAAATCTTAGAAGCTAAACCAATTGAAGAAAATAAGTTTCGTCGAAAGTCGACAAGTTAGGAATGTTATAACATGTACTTTAGGGTGAGACTATGGTTCTTAACATGATAAGGAGGTTCTTCTTTGATTTATTTTTGTCGTATGATAGTCGTGTGCTATGTTTTGAATTCAAGCAAGTTGTGGAACAAAAGTTGGCAAAGGTCTTCACAAGTTACATTCATAATGTGCTGGAAATGAGGTCAAATGTAGCTGGGATTTTTACCCAATATACTTGTAATTAGGGGATGATCTACTACCAGATTTAAGATCTACAAGTCTAGTATCTAACACATTTAAACATTCATCAATACGACATCAGAGTAGAGAGATATTCGCATTTTTGTGAGACTGCGCAAACAAGCTCCCATAGGACCCACAAAGTCGGCGTAAACTCCAGCTTGTATTTAAGTCAATTATAAATAGTTTTCACTCATTTGTATCGTCAATAACAGTTCCTAAAACCTCCTAAATTATAACGACCCGACCGGTCGTTTTGAGATCCAGTGCGTCGTTCAGTAGTTGGGAGTCATGAACAGCTTCATTTCAGGTATTGTGACTTGTGTGTATGGTCAGAGTTGAAATTCAGGCGGTTCGGAGTTAAATTGAAAAGAAAATTCTCATTTCAGAAGCCTTAGGTTGAAGAAATTGAGTAAGACAGGAATTTTGAGTAAACGACCTCGGAATGTGGATTCGAAGGTTCCAGCAGGATTGTATGATGATTTCGGACTTGGGCGTATGTTCGGATTTCGATAACCCGAGAGCGTTTCGGTGTATATTGTGGAAGTCAGCATATTTGAAGAAATTTCCTAAGTTTGGCTTGAAGAACATTTCAATGATATTGATGTCCTTTTGGGACTCTGAGTCTGGGAATAGCTTCGTACCGTGATTCCGGAGTTGGGAGCGTGATCAGAAGTGAATTTGGACGTCTGTAGGTCATTTTGGAGTCATTTGGCTAAAGATAGAAATTTGAAGGTTTTTGGGAAATCCGGTTGGAAGTGGAAGTTTTGATATCAAGGTCGGAATGCGATTCTGGAAAATAGAGCAGGTCTGTAATGTTGAATATGAATTGTGCGCAAAATATGAGGTCATTCCGATTAGTATAGACCCGTTCGGTGCAATGGAATGGAATCTAGAATTCTTAAAGTTCTTAAGTTTGAATTCAAGGGGTTTGGAGTGTGATTTTGAGTTTTAGCGATGTTTTGAGTGTTCCGTAAGCTCGATCAAGTCCGTCATGTGATTTGGGACTTGTTGGTATAATTTGTCAGGGGCTCAGGTGGGCCTAGGGGCCTCCCAGACCCCGCACCGGGCCAAAAACCAGCAAAATCCAAGGCTGGTCCAGCTACTTCTGGTGTGACCGCACCTGCGGTCGCCCGGTCGCATGTGCGAGACCGCCCATGCGGTCCAATCTACGCAGGTGCGGAAAACCCATGGACCCCTCAACTTCTGCAGGTGCGGACTTGTGCCGCTGGTGCGAGTCCACTGGTGCGGAAATTCTTCACAGGTGCGACCACAGCTCCCAGGCCTAACCTCCGCAGGTGCGGCCATTTCTTCGCAGGTGGGGGACCGCACTTGCGGTCCCAAAGTCGCAGGTGCAAAAATCCCTGTAAGTCAGACCTATTTAATGTCCAAAAACACGGGTTTCTTCACATAATTTCACCCCCTAACCTCCATTGTTGAGACCTAGAGCTTGAGAAAGAAATTCTTTAACCAATTCCTCCAAGAGGTAAGTAATTCCACTCCTTTTACTAATTAAATTCATGAATTGACAAGAAAATTCTCTACTATTTCCTAGAAAAATCTATGTTTTGGGTAGTAGTTGGGATTTTAGAAAATTTGGAGAATTATCCACTTAAGGTTGTGAGCTATTGTATAAATTTTATAATTTTTATCCTTAGGCTTCGGGTGAGTGATCCCTTCGAGAATTTCCAAAATCCGAGCATGCAGGCCCGGGGTTGGATTTTTAGAATTTTTCAAGAATGTCGAAAATTGGGTAGACTAGAATGATTTCCCTACTTTGAGCATGCATTGATGCTATTGAACTATATATGGCTAGTGGTTTCGTTGCGAGGTAAGTCTCCTTTCTAACTTCGTGAGAGGGAATCGTCCCCATAGGTGACTTAATTCAGTATATGTTATTATCTTCGGGGGATACGTAAGCACGAGGCGATGGGAGTCCGTGCGTAGCTACTAATATGCTTATGTCCGGGTAGTCTAGGACCCACTAGCATGCTTTATGTGTATACCTGTAACCCTGCCTGTATCATTGAACTGTTAATATGACCAAAAGTATAATTAATTGTTTAAAAGAAAGCTGGAGTTCATACTGTTATCCTTCTAAAGAGAATTTGTTTCCGCTGTAAATATATGTGTACCTGGATTTTGTCGTATCGAGGAAATACTGTTAAATTTGTCAAATGAGTTTTTAAAAATAAATGATTTCGAAACTTATGTTTCATGCTTCTTTGAATGATTTTTACTATTTTCCTGAGAAACACTATTGTTATTAATAAAAGTGGATTTAAGCGTGTGGAAATGTGTCAGCACTCGAGTCGCACGCATGATTCGTAATCTAGGGAAACTTTATGTTAAAAATATATTTATATCGAGTCAGCACGCGAGCCGCAGGTATGATGCGCGGCCGTGGGATAACTTATTATTATTATCGAGACAGCACACGAGTCGCAGGGATGATGCGCGATCGTGGGAGAGCTTATTATTATTATCGAGTCAGCACACGAGTCGCTGGGATGATGCGCGATCGTGGGATAGCTTATTATTATTATCGAGTCAGCACACAAGTCGCAGGGATAATGCGCGATCGTGGGAGAGCTTATTATTATATCGAGTCAGCACGCGAGTCACAGGTATGATTCGCGATCGTGGGATAGCTTTATGAACCCAGTCCCCATGACCACCTTTATGACTTCGGCCGGTTGTCTTGTCCTAGTATGTGTATGGTCACTTGAGCTCTGAGTCACTTGTAACTGGAGTGTCAGGTATTTGTTAAAAGGAGATTTTAATACCTTGATGTTTATTTCAGTTATTATCTGGATTCCGTTATTTGCTATGTACTTGTTGCTCGCCGTCCTTCATGTCTATTGTATTTCATCATATTCTGTCACATGTTGGATTGTCGGACCTTAGTAAGAGTCTAACTTGCCCCCTCGTCACTACCTCTCTGAGGTTAGGCGGGCGACTTACTGAGTACACGTTGTTTTCGTACTCATGTTGCACTTGCTGTGCATTTTATTGCACAAGTACCTTCATGGAAATGAGAAGGATTAGGAGACTTAGGCGAGCTGCATATTCCAGAGCCGATCCGCAGCTGGCAGATTGACCTTCATACTGTATCTATTTCATTTTAAATTTCCTTGTCCAGTTGTATTTCGGATAGGCTTTGTATTATTTGAAAAACTCGTAGAAGTTGCTCATGTACTTGTGACACCAGGTTCTGGGGACGTGTTGGGATTTATTTCCTTCAACTGGATTGATGTGCTGTCGTGTTTAAGTTTACAAAGATTTATTTATTTGATTATGAAATGCAAGAAAAGGGTAACGATTTCGAAAATGTTAAAAACTGGGAAGTTTTTTTTTTTCAATAAATTAATGTTTTTGTCTTGCCTGACCTTGTGTCCGGTTCCATCACGGCCTTAGGGATTTTGGCTCGTGACATAAATTCTCTCCAATGGTTCCTCCATGATTCTAGGGTGAAAACCTATGATAAAAACATGAATCCAACGCTAGAAACCCCGTGGTGCTTGCTAGATCGTAGTTCTTTATCTTTTGGCTGTTTTGGAGGGTTCTGCAAAGTGAAATAACCTCAGGTATCTTCTTTTTTTTTTTTTTATTAAGTTAATAATCAGTCACTCCTTCATACGTATTAGATTTTCAAGGTGAACTACAAGTGTTTGCACTCCAACTTGAACAACAAAAGTTGATTCAAGAAGAGAATACAACACCTATAGTGTTGTGGTGTCATTGAGGATAATTATGGGATGTCTTTGGCCGAAATTTCAAGTGGTTGATACTGTCTAAGGTGATTATAACATCCTACTAATTGTGCTTAAGCGTGCTTGTATGTTGGTTAAGTTGTTAGGATAATAAACTACAAGATTATACTTGGACTAGCTTAAGTCGCTTATATGGTGTTGTATTGTCATTGAGGGCTATTGTAAACTAAATATAACTTGGATTTAAACTTGCAGCTACTGTAGGAGTTATTTTTATTGTGTTCTTGCAGGTGCTTAAGGTTATTCTAATGTTTATTAATTTAAATGGTTGGACTAGACATGAACTAGTGAATTAAGTTGCAAATTGAAGAAAGTTGGAGTTGTGGATGTCCTTTGATATAAATATATGGTATAAGGATGGAATCATTGATGAATTACTTCATTATCATATTAATGATGTTGTTAAGTTAATGTAAGAAGTCTATAAAGTGTGATATGGGTTAAACGGATTCCAATCGAGCTTGCCGCTCAAAATGATTGTTGAACTAATCGGAGAGCTTATTGTTAATTGTAGTGTTGTTGTTTGGGCTGTTTGGTGACATTTGGTAACATATGGGATGTAGTAAAAATAGTGGAGGTGCTGTCCGTTTTCTTGTAGAATATTAGTTTTGAAATATGAGAGTTACAATGCTTATATGATGACGACGAAGTCGGGTTCTCATTGTAGACGTAAGAAGATCATATCAAGTTTTGTTGACGATGGGAGAGAAGATTGCAAAGGTATGTTAAGGCACTTCCTTCTTTCTTTTGGCATGATCTAAAGTGAAATGAACGTAATTGATACGCTATTTCATAATGAATATACTCCTAGAAACTAAGGTTGTCCATGTTGTTCTTTCCTTACAAATTTATTCTAAGAAAGTATGTATGATCCTTGAGCCCTAGTGAAGTTCATATTGATGGTATGATGTCCATAATGTTAATCGAAGGTGCAACTACCTTACGTCATTCCGAAAGGTTTAGAGAGTGATTACATGAGTCCAACATGCATTATATATAGTATCTATTTTACTCTACCGAGCCGCGCTATAGTCGTCCGGGTACGACACCTATTGTGCAACCATTGATCAGTTGGGTTTACTGAGCTCCACATGGCCAGGTACGATTCTACCGAGCCTTATGTTGGCCGGGTATGTTTTTACTGAGTCCTCTTTGAGGTCGGGTACGATATGATGATGATGATGCCCACAGAGACGGATGTTTTTAAAATATTATGTATATATATGTATCACGCATTTCATGTCACTATCTCTTAGAGGCACTTAGATGCTACAGGTTGTATCTCCTATATCTCTCTTTACATTATTGTTCTATTTTATGCATTTATGCCTTAGATACTCAGTACTTTATTCGTACTAGCGTTCTTTTTTCCTGGGGATGCTGTATTTCATGCCTGCATGTCCCTATAGACAGGTTGACAGTCCTCTTAGTAGGCTATCAGCTCAGCGGAAGGTGTTGCTACACTCCACTTGCTTTAGAGTTGCCTATTTGGTCAATATGACTAGGACATGTATTGACTGGTATTGTAGGGTCCTGTCCCGACCTATATGACATTTATATAGTCTTAGAGGCTTATAGACATATGTTAGGTATATGGATACTTGTATGGCCTTGTCGGCCTATGTTTTGAGTTTACAAATAATCATGTCAACCTTATAGGCCTGTATGTCACATGTATAAGTTTCTATATCATGTTTGGTCATCCTATGTCTAGTATGCACTTATATTTTATTCTGGTTATCTCACGACGACCCTTTTGGCCCATTTACCCATGATAGTACGATAAGAAAGATATGTTACATTGGTACTCGGTTGAGTAAGGTACCAGGTGCCCGTCGCAGCCCATAGGTTGGGTCGTGACATTTCTAATATGCAATTTAATGTCAAACCTATAGGCAGGATTTCTAATATGCAAATATAGAACTCAGAATCAATACCATCACGAAAGTCCTATAGGCAGGATTTCTAAGCATATAGTAGAACTCATAAATTTTTTTTTAACAAATGAGCAGAATTAACAGTAGACCTAAATCCTATAGGCAGGATTTCTACCCTATTTAACAAAAGGAAATAAGAAACCCCTCAACTTTACTAACTATCCCCAGAATCTGTTTATTACAAAGTTATTGCAGACTAGAATAGTAAATGAATTATATAATAGTAATGGAACACTAAAGGGAGCCTTCTATAGACCTTGATAAACATGGGAACCAAGCCTTCCAACCATAACAACAACATAGTGATTCATCCATAGCACATTAGAACAGGTTTCTCGTGTGTCAAAGTTCCCAAGGGCCTAGGGGACCCAGGGGAATGCTCACACCAAAACCACACAATCAGAAGATAGCTCACAAGAGATTGGAAAAATCAATTCCAGTGTGTCAAAGTTCACAGAAGTCTCATGGGGACCCTGAGCAGTGCTCACACTAAGGTGGTTGAGAACCTAAGGGACTAAGAGTGGAGGTTTAAAAAAATCAGTATATAAAAGGAAGTAGGGGCAAATTTCAAAACAGTTTGATTTTAGAAGATACAAAGTTTAGAATACACAATTCAGGCAGAACTGCATTAAGAAAACAAGCAAGGTTTGAAAAATTGTTCATGCTCAAATACACAGTTTAAATAAGTTGAAATATGAAAAGACTGATTAAGCTAGGTGTTCATGCTAGCATTTAGGAAAGCCTTATTAAACCCACATGAATCCAAAACATATTAGAAAACAAGTTACCAAAGCATATAAACGACAGAATAAGAAGCCTAGTAACAATACAAGTTTCAAAGGTTTAAGACTAATTGACTACTTAACCTTCTGACATTATCCTAAAGATACCCAAATTCAGAACAACACATAGGAGACAGGTTATGCACATTTCTTAAAAGAATTCATATTATTCAAAATAACCAATCTCAGACCAACAGTATCGACTATAGGACTAAAAGAGAATCATAGAAGCATAAAGGTCAAATCATGCTCAAAATAAAGATCAAACATGTTGTTTGAAGAACACAGATTATGGAGACATATAAAATAAAATGGAAAGGGGATAATGACTTACCTGTTAGGTAGGAAATCAAGAAAATATACCACATCAGTTAAGTCTCGAATCAATTGGCCTTGGCTTTCAGCCGGCCAAGACCAGAAACAAATGAGCAAAGAGAATTAGAGTAAAGAGAACCTAAGTTTTCAGTGAGAGTATAGAGAGTTCGAGTCTACCTAAAGGGGAAAGGGAAAAAGGTTTAAATAGTATTCAATTAGCCGAACAAATAAGGAAAGAATCAAACACACATAAACAAAGAAAGAAATTATCACATGCCATCAGTAAAGAAGAAAGAACTTTAAAACCCTAGTTCTAGGCAAACCTCACAAAATTGGCATAAAATAAAGGCAATCAAATATACACTGCATGTGATGAATATAGACAGGAAATTATTCAAAAAGAAACACCCAATCAAACCAGATCTAGTCCAGATTCAGGGTATGAAACCCTAAATCAGGGTAGGTAAAAGAAATCAACAAAAGTAGGCGAATTTATGCATAAGAGGACGAATATAGATGTGATAAGACTTAAAATTAAAGTTTGAACCGATTTAGGTTCGAATCAAAAGAGGATCTGAAAACCCTAACCTTAGGGTTAAGTCCGGATAATCCATGAGAGATACAAAAATAATCGTACTCACAAAGAACATGCAATGAACACAGACGAAATAAACAACAAGTTAATAATTTGAACCCATTTTTGTACTATTCATACAAGATTCGCTTGCCATATTAGGCAAGAAATTAGGTAATACCAAAACGGGTAGCCAGTAGGGAGGAGGGGCCAATATGGTAAGGAGATGAGGAGGGAATCTCATCAAAGACGAGATTAGGGGTGATTTTTTATTACGGAGGCTTAGGGTTTTGAGAGGATAGGAGGGGGTTTGAGAGGATACAGAGGCGGCCCGTTTGGGTGATTGAGGATTAGGTTTTAGACGGGTGGGTTAATTAAAGGACAGGTGCGATCTGGACCGTTGATTTTGGAAATCAACAGTCCTGATTCAAAGGGTCCTGGGTCGGGTATTTCTAGACGGGTATAGGGATTGGGCTAACAGGCCCTGGGCTAAAGGTATTGGGCTGGTAAGGGGTGTGGGGTTAGTCCGAAATTTGGGTTTTAGGAGGCTAGATTTTAAATATCCAATTTAACAAATAAATAATTTATAAAAAAAAATTAATAAAATGACAAAATATCACTTGTGCATGAAAATGATTTAAAATAATTAATTAATATTATAAATATATGAAAAGTCTTTTTCTGTATAAATAATGTAATTATGCACATATACAGGCTATTATTGCAAAATATGCAATTTAACCTAAGGATGCAAATATAGTTATAATAAATACATCCAAAAATATTTAAAGCTTAATATGGATTATATGATGAAAATTAAATGATAAATCATCATAAAAAATATTTGTGATGCAATTAATAATTATTTATATAATAAAAATACAGGAATAAATTGATTAAAAGCCTTTAAAAATTATAGAAAATTATCGAAAAATGAATGATGATGCTTATGCATTATTTTTATGGTATAT
>ML432877.1:83871-114086 GCA_005239525.1 Nicotiana knightiana
TTGGCGGTACATATGCAAATTTAAAAAATATTTTGAGGGAAAATTGGGTATCAACAGCTGCCCATCTTTACTCGGGAAGGATGAAAGAATTGTCGGGTAAAGAAATGATGACTGATTTTGATCGAATGAGGTGATTTGGGAGGTATAGGTCACACTCTGTCTTCTGAGCTGCCTACATATCCCTAGTTTAATAGGAATCGGTCTGTGTTTAGTTCTGGATCCAATGATGGAGTAAGCCAATGGAGTTGTTGCAAGAACGAACAAGATTTTCCAAATATGGTTAATTGGAATCTGAAACAGTTATGGGTGATGGATGATAACGGTGGTGTTTGAAATACTTTGAAGGATGTGGATGGGAACTGGAGCGGGATTTCTCTTGTTGGGATAACGGTTACTTTCTGGACCACCTGCAAATTTAGGAAAATACACTACAAGCACATATGTATAAATTGTTGCGTAAATTTAGACATGATGAAAATTCCTTTGGACCATGAAGACTGTCTTTGGACGGTGAGGATGACGTCCTTAGGCCATGATGTCCCGGTCCATGAATTACATGGTAAGGGATTCACAGGCCATGAAATGATGTCCTCGGGCCATGAGAATGGTGCCTTCAAACCATGATGCCTTTGAATAATAATGTGCAAGCTTTGAGAGATCCTCAGGCCATGGAATGATGCATTACGGCTATGAGGATGATGCCTTCAGACTATGACGCCTTCGGACAAGTTGGCTATATTTCAGCCGATGAGGTGTAGAGACATGATGCTAAAGGTGATAACAAGACAGAGCTTAGTCTTGCATAAAGTCAAGGTTAGAGCTTAGCCTGAGAGAAGAGGATAATGCAAGTATTAGGATAGAGTAATATATGTGTTTATGCAAAGAGAGACAATGCTTAGTCTCGTGTAAGATTCGGTACAGTGCTTAGTCACATGCAAAGAGAAGGCAGTGCTTAGCCTTATGCGAAATAGGGAGGCAGGGCTTAGCCTCATGCAAGGATTGAGACATAGCTAAGTCTCATGCAAAGAGAAGGCAATGCTTAGCCTTATGCAAATAAGGAGGCAGGGAATAGCCTCATGGAGGATTGAGACAGGGCTTAGTCTCATATGAGGAGAAGGCAATGCTTAGCCTTACGCAAATAGGGAGGCATGGCTTAGCCTCATGCACCGATTAAGACAGGGCTTAGTCTCATGCAAGGAGAAGCCAATGCTTAGCCTTATGCAAATAGGGAGACAGGGCTTATCCTCATGCAAGGATTGAGACAGGGTTTAGTCTCATATAAAGAGAAGGCAATGATTAGCCTTATGCAAAATGGGGAGGCAGGGCTTAGCCTCATTGAAAGATTGAGACAGAGCATAGTCTCATGAAAAGAGAAGGCAATGCTTAGCCTTATGTAAATGTAAGAGTAAAAATGAATTATTCTTAGCTGGAAACGTGTCTTGTGTATAGTAGTTGTGTTGTTGAGATGATTCATATGATGATGAAATTTTCCTACATCTAAAGAAAATTTGTGAGTTTTGTGGGGGAGGTTGGTTTGTGTCTTTGTCTGCTTGCTCTGCTCCACTTTACCCAAAGGTCCTGTTTGAGTCACCGTGGGTAGCATTTGGTTAAAAAGTAAAGTTCTATTCGAAAGCATGTGTATATAGTTTTCAAAGACATAGTAACATGCAATTTAGAAATCAGTTAGATGAACCAGTAACTGTGACATTATTAGAGACATTGTGACTTCCTTTGACATATAATTTTGAGGGTCCTCCTCAAAATTCTGCCCCAGTTAACTAAGTGACTTTCTAGCTATTTTATATGCTGCTGTTGGCTGAACTTGCTTCGGAATTTTGAGGGTCCTCCTCCAAATTCTGCCCCAGTTTTTTTGATTGTTCACACATAGTTCAACTTACATCACATGAATAGTTCACACATAGTATCTTCTGACTGCATCTGAATTGATAGGCTTTGGCCAGATTTGTCCATCCATTTCTGCGAGTATGAGTGCTCCTCCTGTTAATAATCTGTGAACCATGTAAGGACCTTTCTAGTTGGGAGAAAATTTTCGTTTGGCTTCATCTTGATGTGGAAAGATCCGTTTCAGCACCAGCTTCCCCAGTATGAACTGTCGTGGTTTGACCTTTTTGTTGAAAGCTCTGGAGATTCTATTCTGATAAAGCTGACCATGACACACTGCATTCATCCTTTTACCGTCTATGAGGGCTAACTGCTCATAGCGGCTTCTTTGCTTGTATGGCTTTGGTATCAATCAGTGTCTGAATCTTGTCTTTCAGAGTGCGTCATTTATCGATGGTATATCTCTTCATGCCGGAATGGTATGCACATGTTTTGTTTGAGTTGACCCACTGGGAGGAGTTTTTCATGGCAACGGTGGGAATAGGGGTGAGATATCCGGCGACCTTCAATCTTTCATATAACTGGTCAATGGGTTCAGCAATAGGGGTGTATTGTCTGGGTGGTTTGCGATTGAAATTGGGCCAGGGTTTTTGATAGTTTGACGAACTGGAGGTGAATGATAGTAGGTTGTTTGGGTGTTATAAGTGTGGTAGGAGGTGGTGGGTTGAGGATATCTGGGAGGTGAATGTTGGTATGTGGGTGGAGGTGTTTTGTACGCGAATGGAGATTTTGGACCTTGGGCTACCATTACTGTCCCTGCTTCTTTATTCTTTTATATACCTCCCAATTGTAATGCTTTGTTCATGGCCTGCAGTCCTCAAAATTTGTTACCATTCCACTTTTGATACCTTCTTCTTTCCTTTCTCTGAGCTTGATGATGTCGGAGAACTTGTGATTCTCAATGACCATTAACCTCTCATAATATTGTGGATCTTGAGCTCGGACAAATAATTTGTTCATATGCTCTTCTTCTAATGTCGGCCTGACCTTTGCTGCTTCTGACCTCCTCCGAGTAGCGTACTCGCGAAAAGTCTCTGTTGGCTTCTTCTTGAGATTCTGTATGTAGAAGACATCCGGTGCATTTTCTGTATTGAATCTGAACCTATCCATGAAGTATGATGCCATGCTTACCCAATAATCCTATTTTGTGTGATTTTGACTTATGTAGAAATATAGGGCGTCTCCAGTGAGGCTTCTCATGAACAGCTTCATGCAAATCCTTTTTTCCTTCCCAACACCTACGAGCTTGTCACAGTAGGTTCTCAAATGTACCTTTGGGTCACCCGTTCCATCAAACATTTTGAACTTAGGAGGTTTGTAACCCTCTGGTAGTTCCACGTCTAGCTGAATGCACAAGTCCTCATAATTCAGACCTTCAATTCCTTTA
The DNA here is from genome assembly GCA_005239525.1 of Nicotiana knightiana. NCBI lineage: Eukaryota > Viridiplantae > Streptophyta > Magnoliopsida > Solanales > Solanaceae > Nicotiana > Nicotiana knightiana. Next base: position 87,161 of record ML432877.1, read on the forward strand.
CCTCCTTCAACACCCTGGACTCGACTTGTGAGCTTCTTGAGATATTCTGCCATGTTTTTAATGAGCAGGTCCTTCTCAGTGGATTCTAGTGTATATGAGATTGGTTGAGTGGAGTGGGGTAGGGTTTCCACATATATCGGATTTTTTTGATGAATGACAGGGGTTTGGGTGTAGTAGTGATCACTGGTTGAATTTTGAGGATCGAGGATAGGTTGTGGGGTATTCTGAGGAGTGTCATAAGTGGTTTGCGGATATTAAGTTGGGAGATGCTGGTGTTGATGGGGTGTAGGTATGGGTAAAGGATTAGGATTTTGGGGAGGTGTTGCATATTAGTGGGGTGCAGGAGGATTTTGTGGGCGTTGTTTTGGTGTGTTTTGAGGAGGTACTGGGTTTTGGGTGTTTGGTTGGTTGATATCTGGGACATTTAGGGTAAGGGAGAGGTTTGCCAAGTCGCGGACCAGCTCAAGTTCCCCTTGCAATTCTAGTATTTTCTGCTCTAGTCGGAGGACCAAATCATTATGTGTTGGAGTACTCCGACCGTCTTAAATTTTAACACCACGTGCGCAGTATTTTATTTCCGGATACCACTCATATCATCCATCTTAGCCTTTCCCTTACTTTTCGGATTACTTGGAGGAGGTGGAGGAGGAGGTGGAGGGCCTCTGGATTTGGTGTGATATGCTGATGATGCCAGTATGGGTGAACCAACCTTGGGGAATATGAATAATCAAAAAAGAAAGAAAAAAACAAAAGTTAGCCAAGTTAGTGAAAATTCTGGAAAAGTATTTGCAGTATTTAAACACATATTGTGGAAATGTAAATTCACGTCCTAATTTGGGAGCCTCGTTCTGCCCGAGGTTGGCCGACAAGTAGATTTGGAGAAATTTAAAGCCAATAATTGCCTCACTTAATTAACGTGATAAATAAGACAAATCTAAAACGACAATAAATAAATAAGTCACTAATGGTGTTTGCCTTATTATATTCGAAAAGTAATTCTAAAACAAATAAACCTAATATACTTGATTCCAAAGGGACCTTCTCCAGGTTTCGCTTTCTTGGGCTCCATTGATCAGGATCCCCAGGTCGCGCATGTCCAATAGTAGGTATTCCCTTGCTAGATGCTCTCCTTCGGCATTCTGGCAGTCTATGACTCTTTTCCTCATCTTCCCCTCTAACTCCATTAAACCCTGCTCCAGATACTCCAGCCTTTCCGTTGACCTAGTAGCCATTTCCCTCCATTAATTGATTGCCTCCATATCGATCTTGTGTTGTTCCAAATGCTCGGCCTCGAAATCGTGAACTCTTTTTGCGCAGTCTGTTATACTTCACCCGTGCTTCAGCAACATCATCTATGACTTTGTTTCCTCGACCAACCCCTAAGATCGACTATTCCTGCTATGCCATCCAACCATGATGGGTAGAAATACACATGCCCTACGTGGTATCGATCTGGTTTGATAGTGTCCTTTTCCACAATGACCTTCAAGTGCCACATTTGTTGAGCTTTACATTTGTACGGGATGTCATCATCTTGAAAATTTGCTCTGTAGTGACTCATTTTGGAGACTCGCAGTATGACTTGTTTTCTACTAGCTTGTCTCATGACCCTGATAGGAACATATGGGTGTATGACCCTTAACCCGATCAACACCAAATGCGGAACATCCCTGGATCTGATAATGAATTCAGTGGTAGGGAACCACTCGAAAATCCAATGAACCTGGTCCTCGGTCAAATTGTCAAAAAACTGCACCCATTCTGCAGCATTCTCTGGTTGAGAAAACATGTATGGGATAAAGGTTATTCTTTGGGGTGATGGAAATCCATGTGATCATTCCATGGTCTCCGTGGAAACTCTTGGGGGTATTGGCCTCTTTGGAGATGTTCTAGCAAACAAATCTGTAGAAGCAAACTACAACACTCGAAATGTTTGAACCCTTTCTGGCTACGATCCAAAGCCCGATATATTTCTGCTATAATTATAGGAACAATGATGTACGTTTGTCCCTTGATTCCCTCCATTAAGGCTTTGGTTACCATGGCTAGTATGGTGTGAATCCTGTCCATTTTTCTTGGAAACACTATCATACCCAAAAAGCAGACGATGAACAGGAAAACCCTACGATGAATCCAACCCAGGGAGGTGATGGAGAACTCGTCATGAAAGATACGGTAAGATATGTTGTGTCCGTATCACTCATAAAGGAAGTCAAAAGGTATGTAGGACTTCTTCAAACATACCAATTCATCATTCTTTCTTAAGCTTATCATTTTCAAAAACCCCCTGGGGCTGCGATTTTCCGGTACCAATAAACCAGGATTATCCCAAGGTAGTCCAGCGAATCCCCCTATTTCTTCCAAAGAGGAGTCATTTCAATGTTTCCAAAATGGAATATAGCCCTTTCTCCGTCCCAGAACATAGTAGTAGCTTCAATCAACATATTGTTTGGTTGGATGTCTAATAAGGAAGGCAAGTTTTCGAGGACACTTTTCACATTATTTTTGTCACTTGACGGAAGATCCTCCCACCAATCTAGCAATAATGGTGGTATATCTCGGACAATGCCGAACCTGGGGACTTCATGCCTCAATTTCTACAAAATAAACAAGGTTAGACCCTTTCCTTCTCGGGATTCGACTATTTATACATTAACGATTAGCATATCGACATTTATTTCTCCAAATAATGCATAGATCGTGGATGCGCTCGCTGGGATTATGGAAACTCCGGTGGACTTTGGACAAGGCTTTACTTAAAGGGTTATTATGTGGACAACATATTAACCAAGACTAGGTTTGACCATGATGCATGTCCAATTATAATCAGAGTAATGTTTATATAGAGGTCTAGACTGGTACCCTCAAGTGGAAAACTTGAGGGGAAAAGGAACGAAACCGTCGACTGCACTGTTGATCGACTAGTTTTACCGTAAATAAGCCTTTCCAAATTCAAAAAGGGTGACATAGGAAGAGCACATACACTCATCAAGTGTTGCTATGGTATTAATTACGCACGAGTGGAATGTGATGTTGAGCATGATATATGCAAAAAGAAAATAACATGTTGTCAAGTATTTGCACGATGAAAAATGATAAAATGCGGTATTTAATAATTGTAAAGGCATTTAAGAAAGAAAACAAAGCGACAAGTCAGTTTCCATAGTAAAAAGTAATAAACAAGGAAGAGAACTCATAAATGAATTAAGATAGGCAAATAAATTCACATAGAGTGGGAAGGGGAAGGGGTGTGCAAGTATTAATGCAATAATAAAGACATGTTTAAAGACTAATTCACAAAATAGGTTCGTTATGGTAAGCCTAAAAATATCTTCAGCAGATTCGCCATGTTGTCGCGCCCCCTTTTTCTCGTAAAATCGGGTTTTGACATTTTATGGGACAACTCATATTTTTGAAAGGGTAGGGAATTGGAATTGAATGAGTCGCCACCTAACGGCTTAAGGTGCGTTAGGGCGCCTAGAGCAGATAACTCATATAACTAGTTTACATTACCAGAGATCGGGTAAGGGCTCAAGTTACCTCAAGGGGAAGGTGTTAGGCACCCATCGAGGTCCACAACGGTGGGTCCCGACCGAACTTAAATTAAGCAAATTAGTCTAAAAATTTTGGACAAATAAAATACTCGATTTATTTTAAAATAGGAATGGGGGGGGGATTACTCATAGTACTTAGCACACGGACTATCATCTCCTTACTACCCGATTACTATCTTTAAGTTGTTACTTAAGTGTTCTAGTTGATTCTAGCTCGTTCCCTATGCGTGCACTACCCGTCCCTTATCTATGGCCCTGGAGGTATTAGGACCTCTATTTGGGATAGTTCTAGACCCAACCTATGTTGCTCAAAAATGTAAAATCTAGGCGACAAGCAAAAGGTAATTAAGACTTTCAGATAAAAATCAAATATAAGCTCATATTGACCTCCGCACATAAAACACCAAATGCACGCAATCAAATCAACAAACTTTATTAACCTTAAAATCCTATAGGCAGGATATCTATGTGAGAAAACAGAGTGCAGAGGCAGTTTTATTAAGGTGAGTGTTAAGACCTGTTGTTTGCCTACTGATTTTATTCAGTATAATCTTGGCACTTCAGGCAGTAATACATCACAAATATAAACCCAGAATTATTATTAAGTCCTACATGTATATTTCCTAAGTGGTTGACAATGGTGATTGAATTCAGAACCAATTAATGGAGTACTATAGGCATAATTTCTACAGGTTTAATGGTTACAGACCTATAGACATGATTTCTAGGTGTAGTACATATTTTAACTTTATAGAGACGTGATTTATTTCCCTTTTTAATCCTATAGGCATGCTCTCTAATTATTGTACTGACTTAAGTCCTATAGGCATGCTTTCTAATTACTGTACTAACTTAAGTCCTATAGGCACGATTTCTAGGTTTGAAACTGGTTTTAGTCCTATAGACATGGTACCTATTACTGAATTGATTTAAATCTTATAGGCATGTTCTCTAGGTGTGAGACTAATTTTTTATCCTATAGGTATGGTATCTATTAAACCATGTATGGGTAGCAATTATGCAGATTGCCAGGAAAACGATTAAATCAAACATCAAGGTCCTATAGGCATGATTACTAATGCATATTTATTGATCTTATGAACAGGATTTCTAATATGCAATTTAATGTCAACCTTATAGGCAGGATTTCTAATATGCAAATATAGAACTCAGAATTAATACGATCACGAAAGTCCTATAGGCAGTATTTCTAAGCATGCAATAGAACTCATACAGTTTTTTGTAACAAATGAGCAGAATTAACAGTAGAATTAAATCCTATAGGCAGGATTTCTACCTCGTTTAACAAAAGGAAATAAGAAACCCCCTAACTTTACTAAATATCCCAGAATTTTTTTATTACAAAGTTATTGCAGACAAGAATAGCAAATGAACTATATAATAGTAATGGAACACTATAGGGAGCCTTTATTAAGCCTTGATAAACCTGAAAACCAGGCCTTCCAACCATAACAACAACATAGCGATTCATCCATAGCACATTAGAACCAGGTTTACAGTGTGTCAAAGGGGTCTCGGGGACCTAGGGCAATGCTCACACCAGAACCACACAATTAGAAGATAGCTCATAAGAGATTGGAAAACCAATTCCCAGTGTGTCAGAGTTCACAAGAGTCTCCTGGGAACCCTGAGCAGTGCTCACACTGAGGTTGTCGAGAACCTAAGGGACTAAGAGATGAGGTTTAAAATCAGTATATAAAAATAAGTAGGGGGGGGATTTCAAATAGTTTTATTTCAGAAGATACAAGGTTTAGAACACAAAATTGCTGGCAGAACTCCATTAAGAAAACAAGCAAGGTCTGAAAAGTTTTTCATGCTCAAACACACAGTTTTAAAAAGTTAGAATCTGGAAAAGTCTAATTAAGCTAGGTGTTCATGCTAGCATTTGGGACAACCTTATTAAACCAAACAGTCAGAACCCACATGAATCCAAGACATATTAGAAAGCAAGTGACCAAAGCATATAAACGACAGAACAAGAATCCTAGTAACAAAACAAGTTTCAAATGTTTAAGACTAATTGACTACTTAACCTTCTGACATTATCCTAAAGATACCCAAATTCAGAACTGGTTCAGAACAACGCATAGGAGACAGGTTATTCACATTTCATAAGAGGATTCATATTATTCAATATAACCAATCTCAGACTAACAGTATCAACTATAGGACTAAAAGAGAATCATAGAAGTATAAAGGCAGAATTATGCTCAAAATAAAGTTCAAACATGTTGTTCGAACAACACAGATTATGGAGACATAGAAAATAAAATGACAAGGGGATAATGACTTACCAGTTACGCAGGAAAGAAAGAAAATACACCACAATAGTTTAGTCCCGAATCAATTGGCCTTGGCTTTCAGCCGGCCAAGACTAGAAAAAAACGAGCAAAGAGAACTAGAGTAAAGAGAATCTAAGTTTTCAGTGAGAGTATTGAGAGCTCGAGTCTGCCTAAAAGTAAAAGGGAGAAGGGTTTATATAGTATTCAATTAGGTGAACAATAAATCAATCACACGTAAACAAGGAAAGAAATTATCACATGCGATCAGTAAAGAAGAAAGAACTTTAAAACCCTAGTTTTAGGTAAACCTCAAAAAATTGGCAGAAAATAAAGGAATTCAAATATACACTGCATGTGATGAACATAGACAGGAAATTATTCAAAAAAAAACACCCAATCGAACCATATCTAGTCCGGATTTAGGGTCTGAAATCCTAAATTCGGGTAAGTAAAAGAAATCCACAAAAATAGGCGGATTTATGCATAAGAGGACGAATATAGTTGGGATAACACTTAAAATTAAAGTTTGAACCAATTTTGTTTAGAATCATTAGAGGATCTGAAAACCCTAACCTTAGGGTTAAGTACAAATAATTTGTGAGAGATACGAAAATAACCGTACTCACAAAGAACAGGTGGTGAACATAGACGGATTAAGCAACTCTTAAAGATTTGAAACAGTTTTGGTTTGATTCTTACAAGATCTGCTTGCCATATTAGGAAAGCAATTAGGTAATACCAAAAACGGGCAGTCAGTAAGGAGAGGGGGCCAATATGGTAATGAGATAAGGAGGGAATCTCATCGGAGACGGGATTAGGGGGTGATTTTGGATGACGACAGCTTAGGGTTTTGAGAGTAGAGGAGGTGTTTGAGAGGATACAGAGGTGGAGGGTTTGGGTTAGTGAGTATTAGGGTTTAGACGGGTGGGTTAATTAAAGGGCAGGTGCGAAGTGGAACGTTGATTTTGTAAATCAATGGTACTGATTCGAAGGGTCCTGGGTCAGGTATTTTTAGACGGGTATAGGGATTGGGCTAAAGGTATTGGGCTAGTAAGGGGTGTTGGGTTAGTCCGAAATTGGGGTTTTAGGGGGCTAGATTTTAAATACCCAATTTAACAAATAAATAATTTATAAAAAAATAATTAATAAAATAACAAAATATCACTTTTTCATGAAAATGATTTAAAATAATTACTTAATATGAAAATATTAAAAGTCATTTTCTGTATAAATAATGCAATTATGCACATATATAGGCTATTATTGCAAAATATGCAATTTAGCCTAAGGATGCAAATATAGTTATAATAAATACATCCAAAAATATTTAAAGCTTAATATGGATTATATGATGAAAATTAAATGATAAATCATCTTAAAAATTATTTGTGATGCAATTAATAATTATTTGTTTAATAAAAATACAGGAATAATTTATTAAAAGCCTTTAAAAATTATAGAAAATTATGAAAAAATACTTGATAATGCTCATGCACTATTTTAATGGTATATATGTATTTTTAAAATATATGAGGGAAAAATTGGGTATCAACTCATCATCCTCATAGCGAGGAGACAACATTCCATGGCCTGAGGACCTCTCAAAACTGCACATCATTTTCAAAGGCGTCATAGTCCGAAGGCATCATCCTCATAGCTGGGGGGACATCATTTCATGGACTGCGAAACCCTTGTCACATGCTTCATGACCCAGGACATCATGGTCTGAGGACGTCATCCTCATTGTCCAAAGACAACCTTCATGGCCCAAAGGGAATTTTCATCATGTTTAAAATATTGCAATAACCCATATATATTTAAATGCATCGTGTTTTAATTTTTACAGGTAAATCGGGAAGTAACCGTTCTTCAAACCAGAGCAATCCTTGCTCCGGTTTCCGTTCACAACGTTCACATCCTGCAACAGTTTCAAACGTAACTGACTACCAATAATTGCCCACCTTTTACTCTATGACTGTTCAGATATCTACTCCGTGATACATCCGTAACATTTCAAATTCACATTCATGACTTTTTATAAATTCTTCTGATAATATCCTATCCAAAAGAACCCTCTCCGAAACATACGAGCATTCCTATAACAACTCCATCGGTTTCGTTCACCATTGGATCCAAAACTACACACGGCCTGATTCCTGTAACACCAGGTATATGTAGGCAACTCACGAACTAGGTTTCGGCCTCCATTTTTTCAGATCACATCATTCCTCACTCAATTCAACCAAAATCGGTCATCATTTTCTTTACCCGACAACTCTTTCATCATTCTCGGGTAAAGAGGAGCAGTTGTTGATACCCAATTTTTCCCTAATATTTTCTCAAATAAGATATATACTTTCAAAATATCATTTTTGCATCATTATTTAGTTTACAAGCATTTTTTATAATTTTCCATAATTTTAGAGCTTCAAAATTGATTTTTCTTACATTTAAATTACTTGAATATTTATTAATTACTCCTTCAAATTATTTTTGATTAATTAATTATCTGAAATTATTATTTGCACCCATAATACATGTTTCAAATATTTTACTTTATTTTATATAATGAAATTAGTATTTTTAAGCTATTTGAACAATCTTGTAATAAGAGCCTATATTTTATAATTTTATTGCATTCATCATTTTATTCAAGGCCAAAGTAGTATCTTACATTTTTATAATCTTCTAATACTCATCTAAAATATTAATTCACATAAATGGCATTTTTACATTTTATTTAACTATTTTTAATTAAATTATTTTTCCTTAATTCCCTATTTTAAATCTGGCCAAAAATTAGGATTAATTTCGGACCATTAAGGTCCAAATAAGCCCCTGGCCAACAACCTCATCGTCCCAAATGACCCAATCCCCCAACCTACTCCAAAAATTGACCCCAGCCTATTTTAATCGGCTCACAACATTTCCCCCCCACTCTCCTTATATCCCCCACACAAAACCTAATCCCCATTATCTCTTCAACAATCACCCTCAAACACTCCTCCCTCCCCCAGAAAACCCTAGCCGCCATTTCGATCTTCTCTGAATTCGTCTCAATCATCGATTCCTAAACATGGCAAGTACTATCTCTCAGAATTTGGTCGTTCAACTTCAATCGCTTAAATCTGGAAGATATCTCGTCCATGTGCATCATAGCCAGGCTATATGGGTTTGATTATCCATGATCTCCGGCCAATTTTTGATTCTGTCAATTAGGGTTTACCTATTTTTTTCCCTAATCCTAGTTTTATTGATTCTGCATGTTATTATTTCCTTATTTGTGTTGACTTTAACGTGTTTCCTTGATTCGTTTGATTAATTTCTACATCTATATAAACCCTCCCCATTCCCCTTTAGTTCAGAGATTTTGAGGACTAGATTTACTAAAAAATTCAAAGCTATTACTCTATTATTCTCTAATTCTCTACTTTGGCTCTTGGCCGGCTTAAAGCCAAGGCCACCAGAATTTGATTTTTCAACTTTTCTTGGTGCGAGCACTGCCCGGGGTTCATTTTAAGCCCTTGGAAACTTTGAGGCACTAAGAACTTAGATTCCACTGCTTTTTTTTATGTTCAGTATATTGTGGAATTTGTTCTTCCTTGTTTGTCTATTTGTCAACTGATAACTGGTACACTTTGATTCTCCTATGTTCATGATTTTCATATTCATACCTCTGAAATTTCGTGACCTAATATGTGTCTAGACCATCTTTGAGTGAAACCTTGTTGGCATTGAACTTGTTTCATAATCTGAACATCTTTAGCATTGATTTTACCTAAATTTCCAGTCCTTAAATATGTATTTGTTTATGCCTAACTTAAATAACTTGGACTCTCTTAAGTTCGATTAACTAATGTATTTTGAGCTACTTCTGTGTGTAACCTTATTAGTTTTTGTACTAGTGTTGAAACCTCTTTAGGATTACCCAAAAGGAGCCAGTTCTGAGATATGTTATTTGAACATGTTTTCCTTGAATGATTTAGAACCTCTTAAGTTTATGCCTGAATGTATACATTTTTTATTTGACATAAGCTTGCCTTTCTACCTTGTTCTGAATTCCTGTAATGGCTGACTTGCATCTATAATGAGTCATAATATAGGTTAAGGTCTTCACTATCAACTATGACTTGCTTCCATGTCAATGTGTTCCTCAGCATGTCTTTGGTTTGCATAATTCTGTAGCCTTAGTGATTATTTGGGACCTTTAGAATTGTGACGACCCGGTCGGTCGTCTTAAGAATTAACGCCCCGATCACCTATTAACTGTTTTCCCCAAGTCTATTTCTGCTAAATTAAATTTCCGGGACGTTCGGTTTTTAATTTAGGAGAGTTTTGGGAAATTTAGTCCCTAAATGAGAGCTTAAGTGTTGGAAAGTTGCCCGTAGTCGAAGCATTGTGAAAACGGCCTCAGAATCAAAATACGATGGTTCCGTTAGCTCCGTTAGGTGATTTCGGGGTTGGGAGCATGTTCGGAAAGTATTTTGGGAGTCCGTAGCTCATTTAGGCTTGAAATGCTGAAGTTTTAATTTTTGGAGTTTCCGGTTCGATAGTGAATTTTCTATTCGAGGGTCGGAATGGAATTTCGGAAGTTGCAGTAGTTTCTTCATGTCATTTGGTATGTGTGTGCAAAATTTGAGGTCATTCGGATGAGTTTAGACGTGTTTCGGCATCGGATGTGAATTCTTGGAAATTCCTAAGTTCATAGGCTTGAATCTATGCATATTTGAGTATTTTGATGTTATGAGACGTGTTTTTAAGGCTCGGCCTAGTTCAAATATGTTGTTAAGGTTGGTTGGTGGTTTTGGTTGACGTCTCGGGGGCCTGGGGGTTGTTTCGGATGATTAGCAGGTGGAAATTTGGGTTTTTGCTGCTGCTGAACCTGTTCTCCCTTCTGGTGTTCCGCACCTGAGAGGGCTTTTCGCAGGTGCGAGCTCTCAGAGGCGGCGTCCTCCATCGCAGGTGCAATGCCTGTGCTGCCTGGTCAGTGGTTGCAGGCGCGACCTGGGTTCTGCAGGTGCGATCAAGCGACCGCGGGTGCGACCCCAGGGGATTTTAGTAATGCCCGCACCTGCGATGCCCTTTCCGCAGCTGCGGTATCACAAGTGTGAAGTTAGTCACCGCAGGTGCGATAATCCCTGTGGATATTCCAAAAATCTGAGGGTTATGTTATTTCACAATTTTAGAATTTTGGGAACTCAGGAGAGGCGATTCCTGTGGAGATTTTCGATTGGTTATTCGAGGTTAGTGATTTCTAATCATCTTAGGCTAATTCCCATGTTCCTAATCTTAAATTTCACCCTTAAATTCAAGATTTTGATGTGAAATTAGGGAAAATTAGAAGAAACTTCCTAGACCAATTTTGGGGGTTTGATTGGGTATTGACCTCCGATTTTGAGAGATTTTAATATGGTTAGACTCGTGAGTGAATGGGTGTCCGGAAAATTTAACTTTTACCCGGTTCCGAGTCGTGGGCCCGAGGGGCATTTTGTCATTTACATAATTTCGCGCCTTAGCTTGAATTAAACAATATAATCAGTTGCATGAGATGTATTTACGATATGTAATTGAATTGTATAGATTTGGGCCATTTGGAGTCGGATACTCGTGGCAAACGTGTGGTTTCAAGTTGATTTTGAGTCGGTTCGAGGTAAGTGACTTGTCTAACCTTGTGTGGCAACCTTTCCCCTTAGGATGTTATATTTGGTAATTGAATGCCTTGTACGTAAGGTGACGAGCGCGTACTTGTGCTAATTGTTGAAAATCCGATTTTACTTCAAATATTTAGACTGAGTTTCTTTCTTACCTGCTTTATTCTACTTGCGATTATAGCCTATGTTAGTTTAGAAAAGCATGCCTAATTGACTTAAATTGCCTATTTGCTTAAGTTGCTTTAATTGTACTACGTGAAGCATGTTAGGCTAGAACTACTTGTTGCCTTGTATTTTTGCACTCTATTTGTGAATGTCTTTTTGTTGTGGCTGCGTATTTACTTTGGAATACGGGACGGTATCCCGTGAGATCCCCCTACATATTTACTTTGGACTACCGGACGGTATCCCGTGAGATCCCCCTACATATTTACTTTGCTACGGGATGGTATCCCGTGAGACCCCCCTGCATATTTACTTTGGACTACGGGACAGTATCCCGTGAGATCACTTTGCATATTTACTTTGGACTACGGGACGGTATCCCGTGGGATCCCTCTGCAAATTTACTTTGGACTACGGGACGGTGTCCCGTGAGATCCCCCTACATATTTACTTCGGACTACGGGACGGCATCCCGTGAGATCCCTCTGCAAATTTACTTTGGACTACGGGACGGTATCCCGTGAGAGTCCCCTGCATATTTACTTTGGACTACGGGATGGTATCCCGTGAGATCCCTCTGTAAAGTTACTTTAGACTACGGGAAGGTATCCCATGGGATCCCTCTGCAAATTACTTTGGACTACGGGACGGTGTCCCGTGAGATCCCCCTGCATATTACTTTGGACTACGGGACGGCATCCCGTGAGATCCCTCTGCAAATTTACTTTGGAATACGGGACGGTATTCCGTGAGATCCCCATGCAAATTTACTTCGGACTACGGGACGGTATCCCGTGAGATCCCCCAGCATATTTACTTTGGACTACGGGACGGTATCCCGTGAGATCCCACTGCAAATTTACTATGGACTACGGGATGGTATCCTGTGAGATCCCCCTGCATATTTACTTTGGACTACGGGACGGTATCCCGGGAGATCCCCCTGCACATTTATAGCTGGACTACGGGACGGTATCCCGGGAGATCCTCCGGATATGCATATGATGGACTACGGGATGGTATCCCGGGAGATCCTTCGGATATACATATGATGGACTACGGGACGGTATCCCGGGAGATCCACTAGACAGTTGAGAAAAGGACAACAAGACGATATCCTGGGAGATCCTGATTGTTACCTTTGTTATCGAGTTGTTCATATTTTGTGTTTACTCTGTTCTTGTGTTTGTCATTTCCTTGTTTGACTATTTCACGGCTTTATTCATTATTTATGTATGTCTTTCATACTGTAAATTCCTATTATATTATTTAACCTCAGTAGGGTAGTGACCTTCCTCGTCACTACCCGATCGAGGTTAGGCTTGGCACTTACTGAGTACCGCTATAGTGTACTCATGCCCTTTCCTGCGCATGTTTTTCATGTGCAGATCTAGGTACCTCCACTCAGGCGCACTATCCCTGAGTTTGAGAGATACAATAGAGACTTCGAGGTACATCTGCCGCGTCCGCAGACCAGGAGTCTCCATCTTATTTCAGCTTTTTGTGAAAAGTTATCCTTCCTTACAGTTGTATAGACATTCTGGAGTTAGAGCAGTGTATTATATTCTGTTAGCCTGTGGTTCCCGTGAGTTTGCGGGTTTTGGGGTGACGTTGTAGACTTTCGTACTATTTTGGGTTGTATATGCTAAGTGGCATTAATATACAGTCTTCCTCTTAAATTGTTCAGCTTTCTTTTACTTAATTATTCCGAAAATTATGTTGTTATTCCGCATTGCTAGGCTCACGTAGTTATTGGTACTAGGTGTCGTCACAACATGTTCATGGAGGGCGAACGGGGGTCGTGACAAGTTGGTATCAGAGCTCTAGGTTCATAGGAGTCACGGAACACGGGCCGGTTATTTAGAGTCTCGCTGATCGGTACGGAGACGTCTGTACTTATCTACGAGAGGCTATGTAGTTGTTTAGGAAAAATCTTCAGTTCATTGATTTCCTTGATGTGCAATATCTTTTGACATCAATTCTAAACCTCTGGCTTCTACTCTCTCACAGATGGTGAGGACATGTGCTGCTCGGGACGATCAGGCACCCACGCCCCCTACCGCAGCCGTCAGAGGCTGGGGCCGAGATAGAGGCCGGGGATGCGCATGTGGTGCAACGAGAGCACCTGCGCGAGCTGCCGCCGAGGTACCACCAGCATATCTAGCCGAAGTCCAGGCACCTGACACGCCTACAGCTACTACTACTCTAGCCCTTCAGGAGACTTTGGCACAATTCCTGAGCATGTTTGGTACATTGATTCAGGCGAGATTAATTCGGGTTGTACCGACTACTTCATAGATCGGGTGAGGGACCCAGACTTCCGCCGCCCCCACTCCAGAGCAGCGAGTTCCCATTGATCAGGTTCCAGGTGTCATGGCGACACAGCATGTGGTCCCAGTTCAGCGGGTGGTGAGGACCCCTCGCCGAGTAGGGGACATGTGGGTCCAAGAGGCAGAGGACAGACGAGGTCAGGAGGGAGAGTACAGAGGAGTGAGTAGGTCTCGTAGATTGGGAAGACCCGCTGGCCCTTATTTTGGAGGAAGAGTACGGCATGGTAGAGTTTTTGTGGGCCAGCCAGCTCAGCTTGCATCTCATACTTTACACTGAGTTTCGGGTGTTCAGGGGTCTCAGAGTATCCGTACTGCACAGTTTCCACCCCCACATCGTCCACGAGGTTGCTTTAAGCGTGGTGACACCCGCCATATGGTTAGGGACTTCCCCAGACTTGGTAGGGGTGCATCTTCACAGACTTTTCAGCCACAGCGTGCTTAGCATAGTTCTCAGGTTGTGGTTACAGCCCCAATTGTTACCCCACCTACTGTTGTCGAGGTTGTTGCCTCCGACTCTATCATCACAGGTATTGTCATGGTTGTTTATAGAGGTTTACCGATTCTATTCGATCCAGGCTCTGCTTATCCTTATATGCCTTTTATTTTTGCTCCACATTTGAGTGTACCTCGGGATTTCCTTGAGTTTTCTTGTTTATGTTTCTACTCCTGTGGGAGATTCTCTTGTTGTGGACCACGTTTATCGGTTGTGTTTGGTTACTATTCGTGGTTTTGAGACCAGTGCGGACTTATTGTTACTCGATATGGTGGATTTTGATATTATCTTGGGCATGGACTGGTTGTCGCCCCATTATGCTATTCTTGATTGTCACGCCAAGACCGTAAAGCTGGCTATGCCAGGTATTCTGCGTGTTGAGTGGAATGGTAATTTATATCACACTCCCAGTAGATTTATCTCTTTTCTTAGAGCTCAGCGTATGGTTGAGAAGGGGTGTGCCGCATATTTGGCTTATGTGAGAGATGTCAGTGTTGATACCCCTTCTGTTGATTCAATTCTAGTGGTATGAGACTATCCCGATGTGTTTCCAGCTGATCTTCCGGGCATGCCGCCCGATAGAGACATTGATTTTGGCATTGATTTGTTGTCGGGCACTCAGTCCATTTCCACTCCTCCTTACCATATGGCTCCTCCTGAGTTGAAGGAGTTGAAGGATCAGTTACAAGAATTTCTTGATAAGGGTTTTATTCGACCCAGTGTTTCACCTTGGGGTGCTCCTGTCTTATTTGTGAAGAAGAAAGATGGTTCTATGCGCATGTGTATTGATTATCGCCAGTTGAACAGGGTTATAGTGAAGAACCGTTATCCCTTTCTTCGTATTGATGATCTATTTGACCAGCTTCAGGGTGCACATGTATTTTCTAAGATTTATTTGCGCTCAGGTTACAATCAGTTGAACATTCGGGAGCCGGATATCTCGAAGACTGCTTTCAGGACTCGGTATGGCCATTATGAGTTTCTAATTATGTCATTCGGGCTGACTAATGCCCCCGTAGCATTTATGCATTTGATGCACAGTGTGTTCAGGCCATATCTCGACTCGCTCGTCATTGTTTTCATAGATTATATTCTTGTTTACTCCCGGAGTCGGGAAGATCATGAGCAGTACCTGAGGGCAGTGCTTCAGAACTTGAGAGAGAAGAAGTTGTATGCAAAGTTCTCAAACTGTGAGTTTTGGTTGAGTTCTGTGGCATTCTTATCGAGTGAGGGAATTCGAGTGGATCCGAAGAAGGTAGAGGTCGTGCAGAGTTGGCCCAGGCCGTCCTCAGTTACAGAGATTCGTAGTTTCCTTGGCTTGGTAGGTTACTACCACCATTTTGTGGAGGGATTTTCATCGATTGCAGCCCCTATGACTAGATTAACACAGAAGGGTGCTCCATTTCAGTGGACAGAGGAGTGTGAGGCGAGCTTTCAGAAGCTCAAGACAGCTTTGACTACAACCCTAATCTTGATCTTGCATACTAGTTCGGGGTCTTATACAGTTTATTGTGATGCCTCGCGAGTTGGCCTTGGAGCAGTGTTGATGCAGGACGGTAGGGTGATTGCCTACGCGTCCAGACAATTGATGATACATGAGAAGAATTACCCTGTCCATGACCTTAAGTTAGATGCCATTGTTTACGCCTTGAATATCTGGCGTCATTATTTGTATGGTGTGCCTTGTGAGACTTATACTGACCACCGGAGTTTGCAGCACATATTCAGGCAGAAGGATCTAAATTTGCGCCAGCGTAGATGGTTAGAGTTTCAAAAGGACTATGACATCACTATATTATACCACCCGGGGAAGGCCAATGTGATGGCCGACGCTTTGAGTCACCAAGCGGAGATTTTGGGGAGTGTGGCATGCCTTCATGCAGCTGAGAGACCTCTAGCCATAGATGTTCAGTTCTTATCCAGTAAGTTCGTGAGATTGGATCTTTCTGAGCCTTGCTGGGTATTAGCTTGTGTGGTTTCTCGGTCTTCCTTATTCGATCGTATCAGGGAGCGGCAGTATGATGATCCTCATTTACTGGTCCTCAAGGACACGATCCATCACGGTGATGCCAGAGATGTGACCATTGGAGATGATGGGATATTGAGGATGCAGGGCCGGATTTGTGCGCCCAATGTTGATGGGCTTCGGAAGTTGATTTTAGCAGAGGCCCATAGTTTGCGGTATTCCATCCATCCGGGTACTGCGAAGATGTATCAGGATTTGAGGCAGCACTATTGGTGGCGAAGAATGAAGAATGATATAGCAGAGTTTGTAGCCAAGTGCCTCAACTGTCAGCAGGTCAAATGTGAGCATCATAGACCGGAAGGGTTTCTTCAGCAGATTGAGCTTCCAGAGTGAAAGTGGGAGCGGATCACCATGGACTTTATGGTTGGACTTCCTCGGACTTTGAGGAAGCATGATGCTATTTGGGTGATTGTGGATCGGCTGACCAAATTAGCCCATTTCATTCCGGTACGGACTACTTATTCATCGGAGCGGTTGACGGAGATTATATTCGGGATATCATTCGTCTTCATGGTATTCCAGCTTCTATTATTTTAGATAGAGGTACTCAGTTCACTTCACGGTTCTGGAGAGCCGTTCAGCAGGAGTTAGGTACCAGGGTGGAGTTGAGCACAACATTTCACCCCTAGACGGAGGGGCAGTCCAAGATAACTATTCAGATTCTTGAGGATATGCTCCATGCTTCTGTGATTAAGTTTGAAAAGTCTAGGGATCATTTCTTCCCATTGGCAGAGTTTGCTTACAACAACAGTTATCAATCTAGCATTCAGATGGCACCGTATGAGGCTTTATATGGTAGGAGGTGAAGATCTCCGGTGAGTTGGTTTGAGCCGAGTGAGGCCAGGCTATTGGGTACAGAGTTGGTTCAAGATGCACTAGAGAAGGTCAACGTGATTCATGATAGACTCCGTACAGCACAGTCCGTACAGAAGAGTTACGCGGATCGAAAGGTTTGTGATGTTTCATATATGGTTGGAGAGCGGGTTCTGCTCCGGGTTTCGCATATGAAGGGCGTTATGAGATTTGGGAAGAAAGGGAAGTTGAGTCTGAGGGTTATTGGCCCTTTTGAGATATTGAGGCGTGTTGGGGAGGTTGCTTATGAGCTTGCCTTACCTCCCATCTTGGCAGGAGTTCATCCAGTATTTCATGTTTCGATGCTCCGGAGGTATCACGGTGACCCGTCTCATATCTTGGAATTCAGCTCAATCCAATTGGTCAAGGATCTATCATATGTCGAGGATCCCGTAGCTATATTGGACAGGCAGGTCAGAAAGCTCAGGTCGAAGAACATTGTTTCAGCAGTTACCCTCATCTTTTCACTACTTCAGGTACGTCTTTATGCTCGTTCGAGGACGAATGAATGTTTAAGTGTAGGAGGATGTGACGACCCGGTCGGTCGTCTTAAGAATTAACGCCCCGATCCCCTATTAACTATTTTCCCTAAGCCTATTTCATCTAAATTGAATTGCCGGGACATTCGGTTTTGAATTTCGGAGAGTTTTGGGACATTTAGTCCCTAAATGAGAGCTTAAGTGTTGGAAAGTTGACCGTAGTCGGAGAAGTGTGAATATGGCCTCAAAATCAAAATCTGATGGTTTTGTTAGCTCCGTTAGGTGATTTCGGGGTTGGGAGCATGGTAGGAATGTATTTTGGGAGTCCGTCGCTCATTTAGGCTTGAAATGCCGAAGTTTGAATTTTTCGAGTTTCCGATCCGATAGTAAATTTTTTATCCGAGGGTCGGAATGGAATTCCGGAAGTTGCAGTAGTTATGTCATGTCATTTGGGATGTGTGTGCAAAATTTGAGGTCACTCGAATGAGTTTAGACGTGTTTTGGCGTCGGATGTGAATTTTTGGAAATTCCTAAGTTCTTAGGCTTGAATCTATGCATATTTGAGTATTTTGATGTTATGAGACGTGTTTTTAAGGCTTGACCTAGTTCAAATATGTTGTTAAGGTTGGTTGGTGGTTTTGGTTGAGGTCTCGGGGGCCTCAGGGTGGAAATTTGGCTTTTTGCTGCTGCTGAACCTGTTCTCCCTTCTAGTGTTCCGCACCTGCGAGGGCTTTTCGCAGGTGCGAGCTTGCAGGAGCGGAGTCCTCCATCGCAGGTGCGATGCCTGTGTCACCTGGTCAGCGATCGCAGGCGCGATCTAGGTTCCGTAGGCGCGGGACCGCAGGTGCGACCCCTGGGGATTTTAGTAATGTCTGCACCTGTGATGCCCTTTCTGCAGGTGCGGTGTTGCAAGTGCGAAGTTAGGCACCGCAGGTGCGATAATCCTTGTTGATATTCAAAAAATCCGAGGGTTATGTTATTTCGCCATTTTAGAACTTTGGGAACTCGGGAGAGGCGATTCCTGTGGAGATTTTCAATTAGGTATTCGAGGTTAGTGATTTCTAACCATCTTAGGGTAATTCCCATGTTCCTAATCTTAAATTTTACCCTTAAATTCGAGATTTTGATTTGAAATTGGGGCAAAATTGGAAGAAACTTCCTAGACCAATTTTGGGGGTTTGATTGGGTATTGACCTCCGATTTTGAGAGATTTTCATATGGTTAGACTTGTGAGTGAATAGGTGTCCGGAAAATATAACTTTTACCCGATTCCGAGTCGTGGGCCCGAGGGGCGTTTTGGTCATTTTACATAATTTCGCGCCTTAGCTTGAATTAAACAGCATAATCAGTTGCATGAGATGTTATTTACGATATGTAATTGAATTGTGTAGATTTGGACCATTTGGAGTCAAATACTCGTGGCAAACGTGTGGTTTCAAGTTGATTTTGAGCCTGTTCGAGATAAGTGGCTTGTCTAACCTTGTGTGGGGAACCTTTCCCCTTGGGATGTGATATTTGGTAATTGAATGCCTTGTACGTGAGGTGCCGAGCGCGTACTTGTGCTAATTGTTGAAAATCCGATTTTACTTTAAATATTTAGACTGAGTTTCTTTCTTACCTGCTTTATTCTACTTGCGATTATAGCCTATGTTAGTTTAGAAAAGCATGCCTAGTGGACTTGAATTGCCTATTTTCTTAAGTTGCTTCAATTGTACTACGTGAAGCATGTTAGGCTAGAACTACTTGTTGCCTTGTATTTTTGCACTCTATTTCTGAATGTCTTCTTGTTGTGGCTGTGCATTTACTTTGGACTACGGGATGGTATCCCGTGAGATCCCCTGCATATTTACTTTGGACTACGGGACGGTATCCCGTGAGATCCCCCTGGATATTTATTTTGGACTATGGGACGGTATCCCGTGAGATCCCCTGCATATTTACTTTGGACTACGGGATGGTATCCCGTGACATCCCCCTGCATATTTACTTTGGACTACGGGATGGTATACCGTGAGATCCCCCTGCATATTTACTTTGGACTACGGGATGGTATCCCGTGAGATCCCTCTGCAAATTTACTTTGGACGACGGGATTGTATCCTGTGAGATCCCCCTGCATATTTACTTTGGACTATGGGACGGTATCCTGTGAGATCCCTCTGCAAATTTACTTTGTCTACGGGACGGTATCCCGTGAGATCCCTCTGCATATTTACTTTGGACTACGGGACGGTATCCCGTGAGACCCTCTGCAAATTTACTTTGGACTGCGGGACGGTATCCCATGAGATCCCCTTGCATATTTAATTTGGACTCGGGACGGTATCCCGTGAGATCCTCTTGCATATTTACTTTGGAGTACGGGACGGCATCCTATGAGATCCCTCTGCAAATTTACTTTGGACTAACAGGAAGGTATCCCATGAGATCCCCCTGCATATTTACTTTGGACTACGGGACGGTATCCCGGGAGATCCCCCTGCACATTTATAGCTGGACTACGGGTCGGTATCCCTAGAGATCCTCTGGATATACATATGATGGACTACGGGACGGTATCCTGGGAAATCCTTCGGATATACATATGATGGGCTATGGGACGGTATCCCGGGAGATCCACTAGACAGTTGGGATAAGGACTACAGGACGGTATCCTGGGAGATCCTCATTGTTACCTTTGTTATCGAGTTGTTCATATTTCGTATTTACTCTGTTCTTGTGTTTGTCATTTCCTTGTTTGACCTGTCTTGTTTCACGGTTGTATTCATTATTTCTGTCTGTCTTTCATACTTTAAATTCCTATTATATTGTTTAACCTCAGTAGGGCCTTGACCTTCCTCGTCACTACCCAACCAAGGTTAGGCTTGGCACTTACTGAGTACCGATGTGGTGTACTCATACCCTTTCCTGCGCATGTTTTTCATGTGCAGATCCAGGTACCTCCACTGAGGCGCACTATCCCCGAGGTTGAGAGATATAGTAGAGACTTTGAGGTACATCTGTCGCGTCCGCAGACCAGGAGTCTCTATCTTATTTCAGCTTTTTGTGAAAAGTTATCCTTCCTTACAGTTGTATAGACATTCTGGAGTTAGAGCAGTGTATTATATTCTGTTAGCCTGTGGTTCCCGTGAGTTTTCGGGTTTTTGGGTGACGTTGTAGACTTCCGTACTATTTTGGGTTGTATATGCCAAGTGGCATTTATTTACAGTCTTCCTCTTAAATTGTTCAGCTTTCTTTTACTTAATTATTTCGCAAATTATGTTGTTATTCCGCATTGCTAGGCTTACCTAGTTATTGGGACTAGGTGCCATCACATAATGTTCACGGAGGGCAAACGAGGGTCATGACAAGAATGGCTATCTCAATTTATGTTTCCTCACCATGTCGAATATTATATTTTTTCATGATATAAGTTTAACATGGTTGTCTTATTATATTGTAATGAATCCTTAGCATAACTTGGACCTTTAAGCTTTAAACCTTTTAAGTAAGAACCCCACTTAGACTTGTTTTGATAATATGCACCTTAGATTGATAACCCGATCGATCTTGTAGTCTTGAAAATATGTTTCTCCCTTGACACTTTCAATATGTGTCTGCCAATGTGTTATTTTGCTAAGTGTTGAACCTGCCCTCTATGCTTTGTTGAACTTCTTAACTAGCATGATCTGTGTTTTTAAGCAATTTTGCTATGACTACTTCTGAAATGCAAGTGCATCTCTTCAAATTCTGTCACTTAATCATGTTCTCTCAATCTCATTTGCTATCTATATCATTCTAAGTTTGTCATTTTTTGCTGGATGAAAGCCAAGGCCACCAGGACTCTTACTATTACCCTCCCTAGTGTGAGCACTGCTCGGGGTCCATTTGAGGCCCTTGTGAACTCATGCACACTAGGATTGGGGTCTTTTGGCCACTCTCTATGCTTCTGATACCTGAGTTATCTCAGACACCCAATTCCTTCCTTATTCTATCATTTGAACGTGCAAGTTGTTTTGTTTAAAGTGATTTCTAGGTAACTTGATGTTTGGTCATGTGGTCAATTTGGATTGTCTTGTTTTGGCTTGGGTTTTCTCTGTAATTTTTGGGTTGTGCTAATAGATATAGTTCCCTGTTAATTGAGGTGTGCTAATTTGGTGAAGAAGGAGTTTTTCTGAAGGCCCAAGCAATGCTGGGTATTTCTTTTAGGCCTGTTATAGATCCACTATTATTGTTTGTATAATTCCTTGTAATTACATTCATTACTGGGCATGTAATAACTTTGTAATAAACAATTGGGGATATTAGTAAAATGGGGAAACATGTATGTTAATGTTGCATGAAAGGGTAGATAGTATGCTTATAGGATTCATATGATTTATTTATCCAACATGCTATATATTTCTTTTTTTGGGCGCACTGTGAGAAATCATGTCATTAGGATAATCACACACACACACTACTCGTCTACCATTAAATATGAGTTCATTGCTTCATCAATTTCTATGCCTACTGTTATGTGTTTCTAGACAGCATGCCTATAGGAAGTGAACACTCCTTCAATTTGCATAACTGCTTCCAAATGCATTAGAAATCGTGCCTGTAGGATTTTAATTAGTTAATTGTTGTTGATATCATGATGCTCACCTAGAAAACATGTCTATAGGGACAAAATATAGGAAATCAGTTCCAATCGCCAATCTTTAGAAATCCTGCCTATAGCATATCACCACTTGTTTTAATGTTAAACTCTTCAACGTTGTTTTATTGTTTAGCCACGTCACTGTTAGAAAGCACGAGCAATTCTAAGTACTTTCCAATCAATTCACTATCCTTTACGACGAAAATCACCTAGAAACCATGTTAATAGGTTTAATAACTTATTCTTCTTAATAATTTGTGGTCATCTAGAAATCATGTTTATAGGGCTTAATGATCTCTATTTTTGTCTCAGTCCTAAGATTGTCTAAACACCTGATATAAGAACCTGTTTGCGTGCATTTGCTGCCTAAATGTGGAGGCTAATATGAGCCCTTAACTGCCCTTATATGAAGTCTTGTTTTTATGTTGCCTAGATTTTAAACATTTTTGAGCAGCCTAGGTAAAGTCTGGAACCGCCTAGATAGAGGTCCAATACCTCCTGGACCATAGGTATAGGACGTGTAGTGCATGCATAGGGCACGACTTAGAATTGAATTAGAACGCTTTAGGTAAACAACTTAAACATATTAATCGGGTAGCAGGAGATGATAGTCTATACCCGTTAAATAATATGAGTAACTCCTTATCTCAAGGGAGTTACGAAATATTATTTATGTTGCAGGGGATGATCCTTTAGGCTAAAAAACTTAGGACCCCCCCCCCCCTTTTCTCTTCTTTATTCGTCTAATCATCTAATATAGATGTAATAGTTATATTCATGTAATACTTACTTCTCATTGGTCAATGAATTCTTTTTATCCTTACTCTCTGTGTTTATCTTACCTATTTGTAATCCACATAGTTTTAAGTTCGGCCAGGACCTACAATTGTGGACCTCGAAGAGTGCCTGACACCTTTTGTTTGAGGTAATTTGAGCCCTTACCCAATCTTTGGTGGTGTTGACTAGTCAAACAGAGTTATCTGCATAATAGGTGCCCTAACGCACCTTAATAATCGTTAGGTGACGACTCTTCTTTTCATAATACCCCATCTCATATCCAAAAGAGTTGTAACATGTCAAAGCCCGATTTCACGAAAAAAAGGGGCACAACATTACCAATATTTAAAGTCTTGAGATAAAGTACGGTAGTGTAATGCAGATTCTAGATAGATAGGAGAAAGATGAAAAAAAGAGGTGAATAGGGAAGCGACGAGAGTAAATAGACCTAAAGATTAAGCCAGAAAACTAGTTGATGGACTGATATAGCATGAAGCAAATTAGAAGAAATTAGGATTAGGAGAATACGGAGAATATAAGGCATTGTAATGATAGTAGAATAAGTGTAATGGGAGTAAGAGGATAAGCGATGGTAGGAGAGGGATTTCAAGTACTAGTGTGTTTTGCTTAAGATGAAATAATAGTGGTTGGTAAGACCTTATAGCAAATTGGATAAGTTGAGTAGAAATTGCCTATCCCGTAATTCAAGAGTGCGTGATAAGCTAATCAGAAGAATAGAGCCAATATAGCATCTATACTTTTACGAGAACATAAGCTTTTCTTATAAATTACTCGAGTAGGATGAAAGGATTAGAAACTTTTAATAGAGGTTGTAGAGCAATAGATCTAAGAGAATATTTGTATGTAATCTATGTAGAACAATGCAGTAAAGCGCTCAATAAGAATTGAATGTTCCACCACCCCAAAAGGAAGTGCAATAAGACAACGTTTAAGGATATAGACTAGCATATGTAAGATAATGAATATAGAACAGACTGAATTATACATCTTTGAGAAATATCAAAGAGGTGAGGGAAAACATAGGGACAAAATTATCTAGTTTACACGACACAAGGTAGAAATGGTTGTAAGTTCGACGAGTTACCAATTAAGGAACCCTAGTATGAGAATAATATCTAAAGAAAGTGTATTTCCTAGTTCGTATATGCTTTTAAGATAGCACCAAGAACTAGCCTAATTAATCTTCGGCAGTGTGCAAGAAAGTCTAACATTCGAGGATGAATGTCTTAAGAGGACAAGGATGTTACATCCCGCACTATCATACGTTGAAGTGCACCATAAGTGAGTTGATGTATGCTCGTAGAAAAACTATTCTCTATTTCTTAAGTGTTTAAAATCATGTACAATACACACTGGACGGGTATGAGATGAAAGTACCGGTACACGATCCGGGAGAGTACAAACTTACGAGTCTGGTAGCTAGCACATACGTACGATACGATACGATACGAGTAGTTAGCATTCCAGTTTTATGTGTTATGTGAATGAAGTATGATAGACTCGTCATCATATGAGTTGTGAGATGTTGTTGTAGAAAGTTCAGGAAGACAAAGCTACAGAGCAATGCTAAGGGTCTTGTTTTGGTAAGACTATTGTATATGACATTCTAGACTTATTGTATGATGTGAGCTCTGATCTCCAGGTGATTTTGACCTTTGTTTTCTCTAGTTATCTTCTTTCAGGATTGTTTTATTTCATTACAGTACTTATTTATGATAATTCAGTTGCCTTACATACTAAGTACATTATTTTGTATCGATGCCCCTTTTGACGACGGTGCTGCATTCATGTTGCAGGCTCATATAGTCAATTTCGCGGACCCTTGGAGAATATACTCTCTTTTCCAACAGTTGATTGGCGAGACTTCATTTCATAAAGAGTGTCGCCGAGTCTAAAGGTTATTTGATTTTTTGATGTACACGGCTTTACAGGTAGGTCGGGGCCTTGTCCCGATTACGTTATGTCTGTATGATGTTCTTAGAGACTTTTGTAGATGTATGCATGCCTGTGATCAGTTACCATATGCTAAACAAAGTCTGTATCAGTTAAGGCCTTGCAGGACCGTGAGGTGAATATATATATATATATATAGTGTGTGTATGTGTGTCTGTGTGTATGCGGGCGCACGTCTGTTTGGGATTTTCTGTTTGTAGGTGTTTGAAAATGTGGTAAGTATACAACTTTTATAGAATGGATAGCTCACATACGTAAGGCATTAAGTTCATGTCTACCTCACCTAGGTTGGGGTGTGACAGATGGGCTACTAAGGGATTGTGAATGCTTTATTATCATCTTGGGGTGCAATATTGTCTTGAGTAGGGTTGTTTTGATTGATCTTCTAGTTCTTCATTGGTGAAGTGAAACAGATTTTTGCGGTAGGTGGACGAGTTTGGACTTGGGTGGACTCATCTAATTCTTTCTTGGATGATGTTTGAATTGGATTTGCGTGATTTGATGGATAGAGCGAGGTTTTGACGGGATTCGAGGTTCAAGACTTGCCCCGATGAGGTAATTATCTTGCCTAGGCTTGGATTGAGGGTATTTCCCCGTTTCTATGATATTTGTTCTATGTCGGGGTGACGCATATGCGTGAGGAGCGTATATGCTTGTACTGTGGTTATTCATGATACGAGTAGACCTTATGTTATTATATGCCTTGTTTTGCTATCATGCTTCTTTGAAATCATGTTTTCTCCACTTGTATGACTACGTGAGCTATCATTCATGCTAGAAATCATTTCTAGGTTGTTTGGTCATCTGTTGAGGCACGATAAGGCTATTTTAACTATGTTGAGCTATTTTTCGTAGTCGTGGTCATATTTTTTAACTAGGATATTATACCCGCGTATTATATCTTTATCTATGTGTACTTTTTATTTATTCATATGTTGTTAATGTCCTTGTGTGTGACACGTGTTTGACCTAAGTTATGGCATGTTGGTGTATCCTGTGCACTATATTGATTATGATACTGTGAGAAGTTGGTAATGTCATAACCCAAAATGGAGGAGCACGGCGGGAACTCAGGCCTACCTCACCGAGCACCAATATAACGTTCATCCATGACCATGCTATCATGTGCAAATGGGCCGAAAAGGCCTCCATGAGATAATCTGATTAAAAATGAAAAAAAAAACTCGACAAAGGACGACCCAAAATGATATATGATCACGCTCAACTATGTCTAATAAAAGACTAAACGGGCGTTGCAAATATAATCCGGGGTATTATACCCAGAGTCGATCCCACAGGGAATTTACGTATCAATCAAGTTTTTAGAATACGCAACTTTTAATCAATCAATTCTCTCAAGACTTTTTAATATAAATTTGGTGATGTTTTACTAATTCTACTAACAATAATAATAACTAGCAATTACTAACAATGTGTTGTAAATAATGATGATAAAGGTCTAAGGTTATGGTTTCCCCCGTTGGTGAACTTACTTCTCGGATACTTCATATAGTTTGATTAGTTGTCTCTATCAATCATGAACACTCTATCTACCATAAATCTCTCTCAAGTAATTATGATAATTTACTAGACGCACTCTCTCAAGTTACGCTAGCTAGATTGCATTACAGTTCACTTTAGATTGCACCCGAGGTATCGTTATCTCTAATCCAACCTCTAAACCCTCGGTTATGACTTTCG